>JASDQU011103684.1:0-11708 GCA_032191745.1 Picea mariana
CTCTCTCTCTCTCTCTCTCACCCATACCTATCACTACTTGTCTTCCCTCTTTCCCTCTTTGCCCCCTCTCTATTCCCCCTTTTAATTAAATACATAATTTAATAAATAAATAATTATTGTTAAATACATAATTTAATAAAAATAATAATTATTATAGTATGGTATTAAGATTTCAAATATGAATTTACTATCAAATTGTTTCTTAGCTTTTTAAGTCATTCCAATCAAAATATAATTAAAAATTATCTATCTATCTATATATAATAATAATAATAAATAAATAATAATAACTATCAAATGATTGTAAAAAGTTGAAATAAAGCAGTTTAAGGTGAATTTAACTTTCTATGCAATGGTCTATTCTTGTAAATACTCGTGTTAATGGAAATACTAAGGATTACTTCACTTTTTTTTTCAGACAAAGTAAAGTCTCCAAAACTCAATAGAAGGGGGGTCCTCATACACCAATTTGGTGTGTGGCTTGGTTGTGACCTTAAAAATAGATTATTATTATTATTCTCATTTAATTAATTGTATTTAAGGGATTAGTTTTATAATTTATATGGGGAAGATGTTGGTATGTATGGGATAACACTCCCTAAAAAATAATTATAGCAAATAATAATAATGCTATTTACATAAATAAAAATGTAGATAAAAATATTTATGTATAAATTTTTTATTATAATTTTATTGAGTTGAGTGATATTATAATAATATGAACACTTCAAAACACCAAAAAAATAAAAATAAATAAATAAAAAATAAAAAATCATCCTATGAACACTTCAAGATTAACATAAATTTAAAAATAATTTAATAAAAAATAAACCTATTCAAATTTAATAAGAATAAAAATTTGTTTATACTAGTACTTTCATCTAATTGATAAAACCCAAGGGTCCACAAAATTCCTATACATTAATGTGAAGGCCATTTCTCCACTTGAAAATTATGTAACCTACTCAAGTTGAGCAGCATGAGGAGACTGGGATCAATCAATCTAACTAATTTGCAAGGAGTGTAAGGCCTTGACAAGAATCCGTAGATTGTGGAGTTGTCGTGATTAAGGATTTGGAACAAGTTAAGATGGCATATTTAGGGGCATTGTTGTCAAGTAAAATTTAATAATTTAAGAGGAATTTTAGAAATGGCCACTGGGAGTGACATATGGTTATATTAAATGTTGGAAACCCCTTGAAATAAAATAAAAAGTATTACCAAGAAAAATTGAAGAGGAATTTTAGAAATGGCCACTGGGAGTGACATATGGTTATATTAAATGTTGGAAATCCCTTGAAATAAAATAAAAAGTATTACCAAGAAAAATTGAAGGTTGCTCAAAATATAAAAATACCCTAAAATTGTTTTACTCTTTTTTACTTATTCATTTGATTATTTTTACTATTTTTAATTATTTGTTCATTTACCAAGGATTTTACATATGTCATACACTCTCCCTAATATGACTAAAATGTCTGAATATAGGACGCGTCAGGCCTGTAATTTGGGGGAAGTCAACTTGAAATAAATCTTCTGGAAACTCAGAAACCAGGGCATTGTAATAAAACTATTCATAAAATGTGAGGGAAAGTCAATGTGATGAAACTATTCAAATAAAACAAAGATGAGATCCACAATAGTCAATGTAAAGCTTTTCTCCACAATCTAATGGCCTCCCCTTTTCTCTGATTGGCTTTTCTCCAACGGAAGACGCGATCGAATGTTCTCTTTCCACGCACGAAGTTTAATAGTTATCACCAATTTTTCCCTATTAACCTATTGGATTCGGATTCGGATTAGAAAAAATGGCTGCATAGAATCTCTTTTCAGTGCTATTAGGTTTACTCTAGAATTAGTGTAGTAAAACCGAACAATTCCTAACTGCACGGTTACCCAACATCTCTATCCATCTACTTAATGGGTTTAGGGTTAATGTTGAAATAATTGTAGGGACAGATCATTCAATGATTCATTAGACTTTAAATAAAGCACTAAATCCTTGACCTCAAGTTGCCGCTCTTTCAAGATGTGAGTGTTAGGACAAGAGGAGAAAAGTAGAGGGAAACACAATGGACTCCAACCATGAAATTCATTTCTCCAATGGGATTCACATACACAGATATTTGTTCATTCTTTCTATTATTTTTCAAATGATAAACTATGTATAATATGTACTATTTTTCAAAGGATAAAATATGTATAATATGTACCAGCAGACCAACATCTGCTTCCATCACCATCCTTCGATGTTAAATGCCCCTAGAGAGATATCATTATCAAGCCACAAAGAACATTGCAATAGATGAAATAAACTTTTTCATTATTGATGAAAGAACCTATCAAAAGATAGGATGGAAGAAGAGTTAATCGATGTATCTTTTATAGCAAGGAAACTCAAGGGAATGTTGTATCAGGTCTAATGAGATATCAACAGAACAATATGAGCAGAAACAATATATATTACCCTTATTGGTTACATTATTCGTCTATGTATGAAGATTATAAAATTTATAACCTTCTTATTTTATTTATTCTCCATATCGGCGAAGGAAACGTAGCAATGCATGATTTATATTGTGATGCAATCACAGACATTGAGGAAAGCACTATTAATCACATGGGGTTACAACTGTTAATCACATAGGGTAATTGTGTCCTTTCTTTCACTAATGAAAACTATGGATACTACAACTTCCAAGAAAAGAAGGATATGCTTCTACTACAACTCTAATCATGGCAGGGTTCCTTAAGGGTCAAATAAATATATACACACATACCCACAACAAATCCAAACCCATTGCAGCTGTGAGAGAATCAAACGAATTGGTGGAAGGGGAAATATTAAAAGCCTGTAAGCATGCCCAAGAATTTGTTGCGGCCAGGGTACCAATATCAAAAAACCCTATGCAGGAGCAATCTGGAGTTTCACAAGGCGATCAAAGTGCAAGATATCTAGAGGCGATTCGACCTGATGATGATAAATCAAAACTTAATGCAGCAGTCAAAGAATCAAAAGAATTGTTGGGAGGTTAAAAATCAGAAGTGCCTAAGCATGATCGAGACTTTGTTGGGGTCGTGGCCCAAATATGAAAAGAGGCTATGCAAGAGCAATCTGTAATTGCACAAAATGATCAAAGCACAAGACATCCAAAGGTAATTCAACTGGATCTCTGAGTATATAAACTTAGGTGGGATTTTAGGGCGATTTTGAAGATATCAAATACTCCATAAACAAACAACAATGATCGACGTTATTAAAAAAATCAATTATAAAGAGAAAGCGGGAAATGAGAGGGCCCGTGCTCGCCATTTTGGATTTTGATCCCAGAGATTCAAGAGAATCTAGTGAAAGAGGGTAAAGTGAGTGCCCAATAAACAAGGGGGTAGGGTCAACACATCCATAATATTCAAAAGGGATTCCTCGTATATATTAGTATTCCATCTTAGCAAAGAAACATCACAACAGGAGGAGGAAGACCAACCACTGAGGGATCATTCCACCAGCGGTGGAGCATGTGTGGCCTTAGGATGGATTTCTTATTGAACAGAAGCATAGATCTATGAGTATTGATGAGTAGAGTAAGTCGTAGAACCTTTTTCATTATTGAAAGAAACTTTTTCATTATTGATGAAAGAACCTATGCTTCCATCAAAGCATACGGTCATCAGATCCGAAATGAACCCACTCGGGTAGGGGTGGCTGGAGAACTCACTTGTCCATTAGCTGAAGCCCATTTGAATCCTGTTACAGTTCATTATTCAGATGCCATTAGTATTTAAAGCGGAAGCTTGAGGTTGTACTTGATATGAGACCCTATATATGAGAACCCATATATAAAATATGGGATTAATACAAGGTTAAAATACGGTTATTGAAATGAGATCTTCAGTAAGTGAGTATTGAAAAATATAGTAGTTCAACATATTAATTATGTTTGTTAAAAAACAAAAAAATCTTCCTTAGACCACATCCAGAGGCTATACATGGACGTACAGAAAACAATGGACTCTACACAACACTACTTCGTAAGAGAGATACATAGATATAACCAGCAGAGAGCAGAGCCAAATAAAACCAATCTGACATCCATTTTTTCGCAGAATCTAATCGCCTCCCGTTTTCTCTAATTGGCTTTCAGTCAAAGCCCTGATCAAATTTTCTCTTTTCACGTACATCCTTCTCTATATAGCCATTACACTCGTGAATGAAATTCAAATTAAAAATCAACTATTCAAACAAATCCAACGGCCACTAATATATACATCATAAAACTGGAATAAAATTTTGTTTGAAATGATTGTTAGTATACAACGGTCCATAATAATTTAAATATCAACAACGTGTTATGGTCTACCCATAGCAATAAATAGCAAAATATATATATATGCGCTTTAATTTCCCTTGCTTTTGAGCAATAATATTACTATGTAAACATTGGTAGGTGTTATTATATGTATATCAAAAGAATATATTTGCCTTTATGGGTAAGAATGGAGGTATTATACCTGCATCAAAAGAATATTTGTCTCTAAATATTTCCATGTAATAAATTAAATATAATTGTAAGTAAATAAGTCTCATTTAAATATAGATACATATAGAAGTTTATATGTATATTGTGGAAAACAAAATATTTTATAATTGTAAAAGATATTTCACCATAGCATAAAATAGATCTATTAAAATGTTGCAATACCCCTATTCATTGGTTATTTTATGCCATAGGAACTAAAGAAAATAAATAAAGATTTTATAATTTTATAAGTTATTTCAATCTATTATAAAACAGATTTATTAAAATGTTATTTGATATAATAAGAAACAAATAAGAAAAAGATTATATTAATGACTTATTTTAATTATAATGTTATTTTATGCCATAGGAACTAAAGAAAATAAATAAAGATTTTATAATTTTATAAGTTATTTCAATCTATTATAAAACAGATTTATTAAAATGTTATTTGATATAATAAGAAACAAAACAAATAAGAAAAAGATTATATTAATCAATTAAATATTTCATTTTAATTTAAAATATTATAATGACTTATTAAAACATATTCTTAAAGGATATGCATAAAATATATTTATTAAAATGTTATTTAGTATAATAAGAAATAAATAGGCAAAAGATTTCATTAATTAATTAAATCTTTCATTTTTAATTTAAAATATTATAAGGACTTATAATATTTTCTTCTAAGAGGTAACATGTTCAAATCCAGAGGGGGATGGGGTATCTATACCTTGTGAGGGTATGTATACCTCTATAGTCTTTACAAATAGATTATTATTATTATTAGATATGAATAATGGTAAATAAAATACATATATAGTTATTTAAAAGAAAAAATATGGTTATATTAAGTAATAAATTATTTATTAGCATTTAAAAATATAATTTTATTTGCCTCAACTGTGTACAATATTGGGGGATGTAGGGTGATGGTTGGTTTTGTTATTTTAATGTTAAAATAGGTATAGAGAATTTATTTAAACAATGATACAATGCAAAGTGACTCAATGTATTGATTTCAACAATGGTAGTGCAAAATAAAACATTGTTTTGATTTCAATAATGATATATATAAAAAATGATCCAATGTATTCATTTCAACAATTATAAGGGTGGAAAGTGCAAGGGTATCATCCTTGATCTTGGAGGAAAAGTTGAAACAACTTATGCTTGGGGCTTAGGGAATTCCACCAACAACCAAGTTGATGCATATGTTATCTTTCAAGGTTTATGTATTGCTATAAAGTTCATAATCAAATATTTGATTGTCATAGGAGATTCATGCACAATCATCAACTTATGGATTTGAAATCTACCCTAGTTGACAACAAGTTATCATCTATCCCAATGAGGCCACCTCATTGAAAATGGGGGTGCTAAGGATGAATGAAAGTTAAAGTTAACAAACCATATCATAACCTTATACCCATGCATTCAAGGGAACCTAACATCTCCTTAAATCATTGTATGTCATTCCACCCCAATCATTTGAATCAATAGAAGGTGAATAAATTTGATAAGACACACACAAACACACCCTTCACATGCTTGAAATTATGGAAATGTTATAAATTAAACAACTAGATAGGAATTATCATAGCAGAGGTGGGATAATGGAATTTCAAAAGGGTGAATCAAGTAATGTTGTTGGAATCCAAGGAAATTCATACATCGACTCCTTGGGAGAATCATAGTTATCCTTAGCAGGGTTTTTGGAATTTTTGTTTGTTGGATTTAGATACCACGTATGCCATGTGCATGATTTCACACCAAATATGGTTCTTGGATACTCCCTATGTATTTTGTTTTCTAGATTTTATGAACTTTTAATTAGAATTCCGTTTCTATCACCTTGGTTATGTGGGCCTCAATCCCAATGAAAAACTCTATTTTGGTGTTGTGGGTTCCCTTTCTTGTGGGTACGACATAGAGGAGATCCGGTGGGACTAGATATATAAATTATATATTGTTCCAGTCTATATTACAACAATGAATGACCACCCTTTTTAATGAAGAGATTCACCCTTGACAATGGTCAATTAAAAATATTAATGATTACATATATTAATTATTAATGAGAATTTAGTTATACTACAAATCATCCCTCCTTCAAATGCTTCATCATCGAAGCATTGTTATTTTGATGGCTAGATTTTTTTGGATTTTTTGGATTCTGAAGCTTTCCAATCCTTCATTAGGAACCATCCATACTTGAAACTGATTGCATTAAGGATGAGACATTATGAGAAGATTTCATAGTGGGAGTTGTTTGCACCTTTTTCCCTTTAGACAATAATGCATATTTTTTCTCTTGCACTTGATGATACTAAGGTGCTTGTGAATGTAAAGATTGTTTAAAATAGGGTTGGTGTTGTACTCACTTAAAATGAAAAACCTTTGACTTATTATATGGATCTCTTTGGTATCCACTCATATATTCTAAATTCCCAACACTGTAGCCATGTTTGGTAACTCTGATAGAGGTAACTTGTGGAAATAATGCCTCAGAGTAAGGATTGGCATCTCATTTCCATGATGGTTATGTACCAAGAGGGGGTGGTTGTAGGAATGCTATAGAAAAACCATTACTAACTCTTGGAATTGGAAAATCTAAAGAAGACGAGGTACCTCTACTAGTAGTGACTATAGGTAATGCCTCAGGTGCACATGTAACATCATAACCAGAATGTCTATAATAGTATTCCCATGACTGATACTCCTAATTTTGATTATGATTTGGACAACTTAAATATGATGGTGTGAAGCCTGAATAATTTGAATAGCCCTCATAATTTCCATAATTATTTCCACTCCATGAGCCAATGTGACCACTAAATCTTCTACCGCTCTAAATGCCAGCATTGCATATTTGGTTTATTAACTTGAAATTATAATTTGACACTTTTCAAGCTAGCTGGACCTTGAGTCAAATAAAAATATGAAATTTGGAATAATTAACATATCTACTAGAACATATCAAAAATAAGGTTTATGGTTTACATGATGATATGATGATGGAATAAAGTGGGTGTGTGAGTGAAAATTGAGTCCAGAAACCCTCCCATGTCGTCAAGGAATGTGAATAGCCTATCCATGTCAAATTTCAATGCATACAGAAGCAGTTTGAAAAAATGTCAATGTTGGCCCCATTCACGTGTCACTATTGTCCGCCTCTAGTATTTTTATGGTGTTGATTAAGAAATCAACAAAAATGAGGAATTTTTCATCACAAATATGACACAGATACATTGTACATACATTAATGTAGAACTTGAAATAAAAATGAAGAAAGACTAACGAAAACTTAAAACTTGCGTCAACCAATTGTGTACTTTAAAAGAAAATTAGGGTTTATGGTTTACATGATGAATTGATGATGGAATAGAGTGGGTGTGTGAATCAAATTTGAGTCCAGAAACCCTCCCACATCGTTAAGGCATGTGAATAGTCTATCCATGTCAAATTTCAGTGCATACAGAAACATTTTGAAAAAATTTGAACGTTGGCCCCATTCACAGGTCATTGTTGTCGGATTCTAGTCCTAGTACAATTTATGTTCCTTTTTCCTTGTAAACTTTGTTCGACATTACACATGTCACGCATATAATACTGCAAGGGAGTATTTTTATGGAGTTAATTAAGAAATCAATGAAAAAGAGGGAATTTTCATCAAAACTATGACATGAATACATTGTATATACATTAATGTAGAACCTGAAAGAAAAATGAAGAAAGACTGATGAAAACTTAAAACTTGCATCAACCAAATTGTGTAATTTGAAAGAAAATTAGGATTTATGGTTTACATGATGAATTGATGATGGAAGAAAGTGGGTTTGTGAGTCAAATTTGAGTCCAGAAACCCTCCCATATCATTAAGGCATGCGAATAGTCTATCCATGACAAATTTCAATGCATACAGAAACTGTTTGAAAAAATTTCAACGTTGGCCCCATTCACAGGTCACTCTTGTCAATGTCTAGTCCTAGTTCAATTTTCATTCCTTGTTCCTTGTTCCTTGTTCCTTGTTCCCAGTTCCTTGTTCCTTTTTCCTTGTTCCTTGTTCCTCATTCCTTGACCATGGTGTAGTCCCCAAGATCCATTATTTTTGTACAAAACATACTAATGGCATAAAATGTCCCACACAAAGTACAAATATCTACTACATAAGTCTTTTGTATTTTTTCAAGGACTATGTAACGAATCTCAATTCTAAGAAGATTCAAATAGGACCTAAGAACATTATATTCTTTCCTTAACCATGGGTGACATAACACTATCATTCAATAGTCAAATTGTTACATTTCATTGTCATGCATTATGTGTACTTAGGGATTGAGCCACCATAAAGGAAACATAGAAAGAATATTTGTCTTATGAACAAGATATGGTACTATCCATTTTGAGGTTTGGCATAGAGATTGTTCTTATAGACTATTATCACCATAACGATTATGCTTGAAATCTGATTTTTCAGCAATACAGTGAGATAAATCAACCTGCATATCACAGTTACAAGGAGCAAAGTATTGGATGAGTTGAAGAGAATTCTCTACCCTTGTGCTTTGATACATTTAAATTGTTGAAAGAAAATTCTGAGATCATTGTTGAGGCAAACGAATTTGTGCTGATGAAAAATCACACTAAACCAACGAAACAAATTGGCAAGGTATTACAACACTCTTCTCGAGCACTTGATAACCCTATTTCTTGTTTAGTAGAAGATCTTGTCAATTCAAAAGTGCAGTCATTGGTCGAAGATAAAGCTGAAAATGAGCATGTCCAACAATCCAAAAAAATTGAAAAATATACCTATGACGACAGTGGAGAAAATGAAGAAGGTTTTGAGTCAGGTAACAAAACTTTGCCATTGTGTTTTTCCTCATTCGAACTATTGAAACAAAATGTCTATAGTGTTTCAAATCAGAAAGCATCTAATCATGACGTTGAAAGTGAAGAAAAAAGTGGACTTACAAATAAAAACTCTCTTCCCTTATGTTTTTCTTCCTTTGAATGGTTAAAAGAAAATCATGAGATTTCAGAGAAAACAGGGAGTTTTGACTGCATTCACAGTAGTATTGTTTTACATGAAAAGATTGTTATCATTAAGGAACACCCACTACACTCACATGCATTAAATGATCATTACTTGGAAAGGTATTTCAATTCGGAGTTGCAACCTGTGCTTAACCATCAAATTAAAGAAGAAGTTGATCAAGAAATTGTTGTTAAAGGTCATTTTCCTTCTCCTGAAACTAATGCAAATGTTCAACAATATTCCCAGCAAGACAAAGTATTTCAAGGTTGCCTTTCTTCCCTTTAAAATGACATAGTAATCCTATTTCTAAGCGGCCTAGACATGGATGAAGATTTTGAAACTTCATTTATGGAGATTCCAAGCAGCAAAAAAACACTTGTGGAGAAAGCTTTCTCTTTTGTCTTGACTCTTGAAAAGGAAACATTCTTTCATATGATTCATGATCCCAAGACACATTATATGGAAAAGGTTTACGATCAAAATCTACCAATAATAGTGGATTGCAACAAATCAATGTATGTATCAAATATGAGTATTTTTACATTAGATGATGTTCTCTAGCCATGGTTTCCTTATGACTCAAGAAATCCTTACTACCAGACTTCTCAACAAATCTGTCATTTTTTCAATAGAAGTCAACAAGTTGAATCACCTGAAAACAAAAATGCAGTGTAAGGAGTGAAACATGATGATTGTTTTGTGCACATTTTAGGAAGATCCATTTGTGATCCTGTTGGAGGAAGTGAACAATCCAGGCTCCTTAAAATTTTTAAGGATTGAACTTATGGATAAAATTTTGAATGAAGTGCTAGCAAAAAGGCTTTGGAAAAAGAAAGTACAAAGAAAATGAACGGTGGATAGAATGTTGTAATGGCTACATTGGGATTATGATTTCACTTGATTGACAGTCCTTTTTTTCAACAGTTAGGGTAGGTAGGAGTGTGCGAATAAGCTTGTTGATCAAGCATTGTTTTAAATTTTTAGTAGTATGTACAGTTAGATCCTAGCGGTATTTTTTCATCATCCAGTGGAGAGAAGTTTGCAAAATCTGGTTTTAATATTTGATGTTCAGTCTCCAAGACGTAATAGGATGCATATACACGTTTTGAAAGAATGCCAACGAAGAAGGCACTGGGTCTATAGTTCTTTGCTACCTCACAAGGAGGATAGCATCCCCAGTTGGAGCCTATGTTATCACCATAATGATTATGCTTGAAATCCGATTTTTAAATTTAGCAGGTGACTAAAGCAATGTAGGGACATGGCGCGATTTGGAGGTCCAGGTCATATGTGGCAGTAATGTGGAAAAATATAGCAGGAGCGCAAAGGAAGGAATCCTACAGACCGTTGATATTAAAGTAGCCCAGATCAACGGTTGAGACCCATATCGGGCGGCGAAATAGCACAGAATTTAATTATGCAAGGGCAGGCCAGGGAAAACTACTGTAGTTTTAGTAGTGGACATGTGGCACCCTTAGAAGTACATCGATACAAAAAGAAGTCTTCCTGAAACCGTTTTCCTAACAGCCACGATGTCACATGGTATAATATGTCAAACAAACAACTCGTGGGGGAGGTGACGACTAGTCAAATCACCTCACATCACTAGTTTGGTTACTTCTCATCCGACATGTCAAGTGAACATTGTCATTCAACTCACTCAAAAGTTCATCATTCGAAGTAGATTGCTGAAGCGTGAAAAACCAAAGTACCCTGTCAGTAATTCATGATTAGGATTCAAGGACTATCGATCTTCGAATATGGGTGACTTTATTCTACTCTGGGAAATCGTTGTCCCATGCATAAGTGAAGTAATATCGAGATGGATTGATTTCTTGAGTTATGTAGAGTTAAGGGGAACAAAAATCACGGTCTCTGCGAGGTTGGAATACATGGACAAATCCAATCGAACAGTATCCAGTACAATGAGGTTTTCAACTAACATGGAAAGTTTATCAATAAGTAAGAGAGAAAGGTTGGCTGCGTAGATATTAGAAGCTAAATTTCATACTGACCCCGGGACTGAACTAGAATCAAGGGTCAGATTAAACCCTGTTATGAGAGACCTAATAATCAACGGAAACGTGGACGAAATATATAAGCAAGCAGTGAAGAAGAAGTGGAGCAAATGACAGAAAGTAGAAATC
>JASDQU011103684.1:12137-30237 GCA_032191745.1 Picea mariana
TATATATATATATATATATATATTATCTCGAGGATATAGAATGCATGGAGAAAAGAGGAGCCTGCCCTCTGAGCAAGAAGACTTTTGTAAAACTTTGGGGCTAGAATGAATATACAAATGTAGAAGCGGATTTTGAATTGTTTATGAAAAGATTCTAATTGGTTGTGATACGAGTCATGTATTCTTTCATAGTATGTAATTCCTATGATCTTATATTTCATTTACACTTTCATCTGTCTAAATTGGAGAAACAAAAGCCCATAATTCATCATTGTGATGCTCTTGGGTTAAGCAATTTAGACTATGTGTATTTATTCTTAACCAATTCAGAATTTATTTTAATATGTTCTGATGCAATTATATGTTTTTTTTTCCTCTGATGCCATGCCAATTTCAGATATAAACTCAGACTCATCGCCTCATTTAGCCTTTTCCTCTTGATAGTTTTCATGTTTTGACAATGGATTGTTCATTCCAGACTCCATAGCCCAAATGTTACCTTCATTTCTTCAGTTATGTTATAAAAAACCCCCAAAACAAACCAAATCTAGCCATCAATTTCCATAGATATATCAAGTGACATGAGAGAGCCCTCTCTGAGTTGAACAGGCTAGTGCCCAACTCTAAAGTAGGTTGAAACAATTACCTTTTTCGTTTGTATATTCGGCCAAACAAAATTTACAAAGTGCTAACATAGACTACACTACATTTCACCATATAAGCCCTACACTCCTTGCAAACCATGTAACACCATTCAAATTAGACACATTCTTGCGACGAAATAGCTATACTATCAACGAACTATTTATGTCTATAGTATAGCTAATTTGTTGCAAGAATGTGTCTAATTTGAATGGTGTTACATGGTTTTCAAGGAGTGTAGGGATTATATTGTACAATGTAGTGTATTCTATAAGAAACATATCTATGCCAAACCTCAAAATGGATAGTACCATATCTTGTTCATAAGACAAATATTCTTTGAAAGTTTCCTTTATGGTGGCTCAATCCCTCAATACACATTATACATGACAATGAAATGTAACAATTTGACTATTGAGTGATAGTGTTATGTCACACATGGTTAAGGAAAGAACATAATTTTCTTAGTCCCTATTTGAATCTTCTTAGAATTGAGATTTGTTACATAGTCCTTGAAAAAAGACAAAAGACTTATGTAGTGGATATTTGGTCTTTGTGTGGGACATTTTATGCCATTAATATATTTTGTACAAAAATAATGGATCTTGGGGACTACACCATGGTCAAGGAATGAGGAACAAGGAACAAGGAACAAAAATTGAACTAGGACTAGACATTGACAACAGTGACTTGTGAATGGGGCTTGTTATCACTCAGTTTGTAGTCTAGGTCAAGTAGTTGAAAGGTAAGGGTCAAACTAGCGTAACAGGAGCTTCCCCACCCACTGTCACCTCGATAGGGGGATATTTCTATTTAGGGTGGCTAAACCCAAGGGAGACATCCCTGACAATCTGGGGTTTTGAAAGGTAAAGGCTTAAGGATTAAGGCAAGTTTTCCCTTCACAGATTACCACCAAGAATATAGTCAGATGAAGAAAAACCACAAAAGAGGTACCTTCTTGCGAGACAAGACAATAATGATACTAGTACATGCAACAATGGTTAGTACTTCATTAATCAATGATTATCTATATTTAATGTACAATGAGCATAAATAGTAGTAAATATTGACGAAGTCAATGTTTGCAATAATGGCAATGGAAAATTAAAGTCAGTTGTCAATAACTACCAGAATGATATAGCATCCAATGAAAATGATCAATCCTTAAATTAACTCAATGCATTAAATATCATCAAATGCTCATATATAAGGAGTTGTTGCATCAATACCCTAGAGGTGACATCAACTTCTATTAGGGTTAGTGTAATAGATAAAGGAAGCCAACATTTTGAAAATTAGCCAATGAAAATGATCAATGCATCAATGTCTATCATTGGACGATCAAGCCACGGTATTTTCTATCAACCAAAAGCTTAATAAAGGCATGACATCATCATTTTCTGCTAGGTTAGTGGACGTTAGGGTTAGTTAGGGTTTCAAAGTTTGGAAGTTTAAAAGATGAATAAGCTCAATGTTGGAGAGAAAACCAATGCCTTAGGGTATTATGGAGTCAAAAGTAAGGGCAAGATCTCGGGAGGATCAAAATCTAAAGACTAGAGAGTTAGGTTCTATGGTGTTGCAATGGCAGGGCCCTAGAATCAAAACCCTAAGGAAAGGAGGAACATTCTGGTGTTGCTTAAGCAAGGCCTCATGCACCTTCCTCTTTCTTTAAATATTCTTGGCGAAACAGCTAGCTTTAAAACACAAATCTAAGGGAGAAAGGTGTTGCAAGAGAAAGGCCCTTCAAACCATAAAAAATTCAAACCCTAGGTGTAAAATTAATTAGGCCTAGGACGTCTCCTTCCTTCAACTTATGTTTAAATGCTAAATCAGAAAAAAGGATGATTAGTGTAGCAATGGCTAGGCTATATCTTCCTTAATCAATGGCTAAAACAAGTTTCTCAATCATGGGGGCATATAGCAAGAACCTACTTGTGTGCTTGCTACCTAGGGTTTCAAGATTAAGCAATATAATAGCAATACAATAAAAAATGCAAGAGATTTAACCTACAACCATTCATTCAAGAAGTTTTGCATGAAAAATACACTTACAAATAATGAAGAATGCTCATCAAACCCTATTTGTAAACCTTCCAATGAGAGAAACACCATAAAAATGCCAAGAATAATCCTCCACAAGAGTTGCGCCTCACTTCCAAAAGCCAAAATACCAAGACAAAAGACAAAAGTAGATCTCTCACAAGAGATTCAGTTGTGTTATCTTTAAAATGAGGTCCAACGTCCTCTATTTATACCAATCTTATGACCTTTAATTTTAAAAATAGGTCATTAAAACAACCGACAAGGCTGACTAACAATATTACATTGTTTTTACATTAATCTGCTAGAAAATGTCATAATGTGAGCTAAAAGGGGGACGTCAAGCCCCTCTGAGGGAGACGTTGGCCCTTTTTCGGCTAGCACAACATCCAGAAAACCAAATGTTGGCCCTTCAAGGGCTCCTCCAAGATGCCACACGTGCCAAATGACCTCAGCACACTGCCACACACTCCAGACAATGCCCAGCTCTCTCAGGTGACGTCCTGTCCATCAAAGGCACACGTTCCAACTACAGTCAGTGATTCCCCCTAGGCCAGGCTCTGCCAAAATGTCTTGGGTGGAACGTCCTTCTTCCTTCTCGTGCAATGGCTCATCACAACGATGTTCTGTCTCTGCCATCCCAGCAACCATCTGATGGGCTCTTCAGCCCCATGGAGGTCCGAGCTAATCATATCCCCATGTGTACCGGTCCACTGGTACCTGTTCGTCAGGTATGGTCCTGCGCATCAAAAACTACGCCCTCCATGGGCTCATCATTCCTCGGGATCATAGCAATGTCAATCATATTTCATCATTAAATTTATCAAATACATGCATAAAACCCCTAGCATATCCTCTAAGAGATCAAAGACATTACACATATCTACTATACAAAGTTGAAGAAACAAACAGAATAACCTATTGGGCCAGCATCCACAAGAAAAGGAAAGTTTCCACAGAAGATCATTCAAGCCATGTTCATGAAGTGATATGGTCTAGGGATGTCCAGTCATAGTAACACCAGGGGTAGGTGTTGTCCGCGGGTGCCTTTGTAGGAGGTGAGTTGTACCCGTCATGGATGCACTTTTTCCAAGCCCTTTTTATTGCCTTTATTTTTATTTATTGCTTTTCTTTCTTTTTTACTTCAAGGTCTGACCAGAGGACACTACCTTGGCGTGGTGACCAGAGGTGACAATGTTACCCACTAGTATTTTCGCAGAAATGATAAGGCTGGCTCGTGATGAGACCCCCTTTACCTTGGCCATGCAACCAAAGGTCACTGCCCTGGCGTGGTGACCAGATGATCGCAATGTCATACTCCTAGATACCTATGAACATAATGGGTCAGCTCATGATGAGACCTCCCATCCTCTTGGTTAGGTCTTGTTTTTTGTTATTTTTCTTAGGGTCCCTTTTGTTTCTTATCGAGAGGCATTTTATTTCCTTCTCAAGGATCCCTGGGCGAACCATATCTAGGTTTCATTTCCTATGGCTTTTATCTTTTACCAGCTGCTTTTACCCCCTGGGCCTTTAGACCCTTCTTCCCACAGGACAAAGTGTAACCCTCAAAAGGTCATCCTAATGGCTGGACTAGGGGAATGGGATGGATGGATGGGAGATAAGATGTAAAATGATAGAATGGTGGGAGTGGACGATGGCTCTGCAAATCCCCCTTGGTGGCTAACCAAAACCCATAAATACAAGCTTGCTAGGGTACCCCGTTAATCCCCCCAACAACAGTCAAGTGGATTAGTGTAAGATCGAAGTAGTTGTCAGAAATGTAAGGGAACTAATTCATATATAATAAAGTTATAACGATCAAACATGACACATACCATGATACCTTGGACCAATTACCTCATGGAGCAAGAGTCTTCTCTGATGTAAGTCCAAGGTGATGGTGATGGAAGCTGTTGCTGCTAACAGGACAAGTCTGGCGAAGAAGGAGAAATATGGGCCCTCCAGGGCCATGCTTAGGTCAATCCTGCTCTCGGTCTTCATGTTTAGGACCTGTGGGCCTCGAGACGTGATCTCCTAGTTATCCCTAGAGATCGGGGATAACATATGGCTCCAACTCAGGGACATGTGCTCACCGTAGAGCGCATGAGATCCTCAGCATCTCTGGCATAAACCTGCAGACCTACTCACACTTGACAAGAAAGAATCAGCGACAAAAGGTGGGGTGGTATTGCCACCCCACAAAATAATACATGTATACATATGCAGAGTAATCATAAATGTGAATAGAAAGTGAAATACTTACCTGTACTTTCCTGTTGGTTAAATGTTGGTGTAGTCAAACTACCAGTGAAGCCAACCCAACAGTGTTCCTCGATACCTGCCTTTGTGCTTCATCATAAACCAAAACAATGATAAATCAAGCACAAAAATGTCATGAGTTAGAATATATATCACATCATTGGGAAAGTCTGAATATAAATCATGGAGGTGGGCGGGAGGGATAAAATCCTACCAAGTCCATCTCTGAGAAAATCACTCAATCCAATCCAAGAAAGGGTCATGAGAAATACAAGGTTCAGAAAACTGACTCAAAGGGCCTGTAAACTAGTTACCTAGGACTTCCCCACTCTCTGAAGTCAAGGAAAGGATTGATAAATACTTAGCATATGGTTGGAAAACTATCAAGGGAAAGTTGAAAAATTTATTGGATCTTGCAGTACCCAACCAACCCTTTGAGTTTAGGGCTTTCCTAGGAGAAAACTCAACATAGAAAAGGTACTTTCCAACTACACCTCCAATGGAAAAGCATGGTAAAGCAATAACAGGTGGCTGGAATGAAAAGTCATGAGAAACCTTCTTTAGGCAAATGATGTCCTTGCTTGTATCAAAACTTGAGCACAGTGGTGGTTGGCAATTATCTTCATGAAAAAATTCCAAGTGCTCAGAAGGGTACTCATCAAAAATCTCAAGGTAAGACTGAAAATCATCAAGAGAATAAGATACTAGGTCATCCTTGGTTTTTTGAAAAGTACAGGTAAAAATCTCATCTCCTTGTTGCCATTGGTTGGAAGTAATCTGTTGTGACAATTGTAAGCGCAACAACTGGAAATGACTCTCAGTGTCATAGATGGGATCCAGGTCATAACCAACTATATCCCACCTACGTCTCCCAACATGTATGAACTCATCAATGTTATCAATAATGTCACTATCTGTGTCATAACATGTCGGGTTCGAAACATTTGAAAATTCATCCTCGTCCTCCTCTTCATCACAAGGCAAAGAATTATCAAAAACTAGGAGAGGAGGGTAACTTATTGTTTCTTGTTGTGCAGGAACTTCGAGGACTTCGATGTTTTCATCATGCATCATTGTTTCATCCTCATGGACTGCTTCTTTATCTTTGATTGCACCACAAGGGCCATCAACTTCGTTCAAAGCTTTCTTTTCTCCTTCATTTTTTGAATCAAGAAACAAGGTGTTATTGGCATCTTGAAATGGAACGCAACTAACCTCATCTTCTTTTTGTTGTGAAGGAGAAAAGAGCTCTCGGATTGATTCATCAGAGGGAGGGGCACACATTGATACTTCATCATTTTTCTCAGGTTCCATCTCCTTAACCATGTCTTCAATCATCCCATGTTGAATGATGGTATGTTTCCCTTCTTCTTGGAAATCATCAATGATGTTTTCATGGGAATACAGACTTTCCATAGTAAAAGTACCCGAGGTGAAGAGGTCCTTTATCTCGGATGAGAAGATGTTTTGTTCAATTTCTTTAGCCATGCCATAAGCTTCATTGAGCGTCTTTGGGGCCCTTTTATTGAGGGGAAAACCTAGATGTGCCAAGATGGCATGGGTATAGAGATGGACAACATATTATTCTTCAGGACGATGGCTTGCAGGAATCTGATATAGAGTGCCCTCAAACCTACTCTGGAATTTAAATAGGGTTTCATTCTCACTTTGTTTTATATGCTCGAATATTTTTAGAAGTACTGATATATCTCCCAAACTTATGCCCCGTTCTTTGAAAAAATATTCTTCTATCTGGTTCATGGAGGTGATGATAGCATCGGGAAGATCATCATACCATTTTTCAGCATTCCCGTGAAGAGTGGCGGGAAAATTTTTCATCACTACATCTTCGGCATCATCATCAATAGGGTGGAGTCCAAAATAAGAATAAAATTCATCCATATGAAAGTCATCTCTTTCCACATTGCCACCAATGAATCTAGGGAGCCATTTCTTGGATATCGGGGGCGTTTGTCTTGGGTATTCTGGGATTTTGCTCATGTCTAAAGGCTTATAGTTCCCTGGATCCCATTGTGAATTCATCGTTGGCTTCGTCATCAGTGGAGTCGCCAAATAATTTTCTTGAAACTATCAAAATAGTAGGGGAATAAAGTCTAGTGGAGTCGACAGGTAATCTTGTAAGAGAACGGTCTTTGAGGCAGGGCTTACCAAAAGATATGTCATTGAGGAAGATTGACTCAGTGTTCCCCGGCAATGGCACCAAAATGTTATCGCTCAGTTTGTAGTCTAGGTCAAGTAGCTGAAAAGTAAGGCTCAAACTGGTGTAACAGAAGCTTCCTCACCCACTGACACCTCGATGGGGGGCTCTTTCTATTTAGGGTGGCTAAAACCCAAGGGCGATGTCCCTGGCAATCTGGGGTTTTGAAAGGTAAAGGCTTAAGGATTAAGGCAAGTTTTCCCTTCATAGATTACCTCCAAGAAGATAGTCAGATGAAGAAAAACCACAGAAGAGGTACCTGCTTGCGAGACAAGACAATAATGATACTAGTACATGCAATAGTGGTTAGTACTTCATTAATCAATGACTATCTATATTTAATGTACAATGAGCATAAATAGCAGTAAATATTGACGAAGTCAATGTTTGCAATAATGGCAATGGCAAATTAAAGTCACTTGTCAATAACTACCAGAATGATATAGCATCCAATGAAAATGATCAATCCTTAAATTAACTCAATGCATTAAATATCATCAAATTCTCATATATAAGGAGTTGTTGTGTCAATACCCTAGAGGTGACATCAGATTCTATTAGGGTTAGTGTAATAGACAAAGGAAGCCAACGTTTTTCAAATTAGCCCATGAAAATTATCAATGCATCAATGTCTATCATTGGACGATCAAGCCACAGTATTTTCTATCAACCAAAAGCTTAATAAAGGCATGACGTCATCATTTTCTGCTAGGTTAGTGGACGTTAGGGTTAGTTAGGGTTTCAAAGTTTGGAAGCTTAAAAGATGAATAAGCTCAACGTTGGAGAAAAAACCAGTGCCTTAGGGTATTATGGAGTCAAAAGTAAGGGCAAGATCTCGAGAGGATCAAAATCTAAAGACTAGAGAGTTAGGTTCTATGGTGCTGCAATGGCAAGGCCCTAGAATCAAAACCCTAAGGGAAGGAGGCTCATTTCGGTGTTTCTTAAGCAAGGCCTCATGCTCCTTCCTCTTTCTTTAAACAGTCTTGGCAAAACGGCTATCTTTAAAACACAAATCTAAGGGAGAAAGGTGTTGCAAGAGCAAGGCCCTTCAAACCCTAAAAAAGTCAAACCCTTGGTGTAGAATTAACTAGGCCTAGGATGTCTCCTTCCTTCAACTTATGTTTAAATGCTAACTCAGAAAAAGGATGATTAGTGTAGCAACGGCTAGGCTATATCTTCCTTAATCAAGGGCTAAAACAAGTTTCTCAATCATGGGGGCATATAGCAAGAACCTACTTATGTGCTTGCTACCTAGGGTTTCAAGATTAAGCAATATAATAGCAATACAATAAAAAATGCAAGAGATTTAACCTACAACCATTCATTCAAGAAGTTTTGCATGAAAAATACACTTACAAATCATGAAGAATGCTCATCAAACCCTAGTTGTAAACCTTCCAATGAGAGAAACACCATAAAAATGCCAAGAATAATCCTCCACAAGAGTTGCGCCTCACTTCCAAAAGCCAAAATACCAAGACAAAAGACAAAAGTAGATCTCTCACAAGAGAGTCAGTTTTGTTATCTTTAAAATGAGGTCCAACGTCCTCTATTTATACCAATCTTATGACCTTTAATTTTAAAAATAGGTCATTAAAACAGCCGATAAGGCTGACTAACAATATTACACTGTTTTTACATTAATCTGCTATAAAATGTCATAATATGATCTAAAAGGGGGACATCAAGCCCCTCTAAGGGAGACGTTGGCCCTTTTTGGGCTAGCACAACATCCAGAAAACCAAACGTTGGCCCTTCAAGGGCTCCTCCAAGCTGCCACACGTGCCAAATGACCTCAGCACACTGCCACACGCTCCAGACAATGCCCAGCTCTCTCAGGTGACGTCATGTCCATCAAAGGCACACGTTCCAACTGCAGTGGGTGATTCCCCCTAGGTCGGGCTCAACCAAAATGTCCTTGGTGGAACGTCCTTATTCCTTCTCATGCAATGGCTCATCACAACGATGTCTTGTCACTGCCATCCCAGCAACCATCTGATGGGCTCTTCAGCCCCATGGAGGTCCGAGCTAATCATATCCCCATGTGTACCAGTCCACTGGTACCTGTCTGTCGGGTATGGTCCTGCACATCAAAAACTACGCCCTCCATGGGCTCATCAGTCTCCAAGATCATAGCAATGTCAATCATATTTCATCATTAAATTTATCAAATACATGCATAAAACCCCTAACATATCCTCTAAGAGCTCAAAGACATTACACATATCTACTATACAAAGTTGAAGAAACAAACAGAATAACCTATTGGGCCAGCATCCACAAGAAAAGGAAAGTTTCCACAGAATATCATTCAAGCCATGTTCATGAAGTGATATGGTCTAGGGATGTCTAGTCATAGTAAGACCAAGGGTAGGTGTTGTCCGTGGGTGCCTTTGCAGGAGGTGAGTTGTACCCGTCATGGATGCACTTTTTCCAAGCCCTTTTTATTGCCTTTATTTTTTATTTATTGCTTTTCTTTCTTTTTTACTTCAAGGTTTGACCAGAGGACACTGCCTTGGCGTGGTGACCAGAGCTGACAGTGTTACCTACTAGTATTTTTTTAGAAATGATAAGGCTGGATCGTGATGAGACCCGCTTTCCCTTGGTCATGCAACCAAAGGTCACTTCCCTGGCATGGTGACCAAATGATCGCAATTTCATACTGCTAGATACCTATGAACATAATGGGTCGGCTCGTGATGAGACCTCCTATCCTCTTGGTTAGGTCTTGTTTTTTTTTATTTTTCTTAGGGTCCCTTTTGTTTCTTATTGAGAGGCCTTTTATTTCCTTCTCGAGGATCCCTGGGCGAACCATCTCTAGGTTTCATTTCCTATGGCTTTTATCTTTTACCAGCTACTTTTACCCCCTGGGCCTTTAGCCCCTTCTTCCCACAGGACAAAGTGTAACCCTCAAAAGGTCATCCTAATGGCGGACTAGGGGAATGGGATGGATGGATGGGAGATAATATGTAAAATGATAGAATGGTGGGAGCGTACGATGGCTCTGCAAATCCCCCTTGGTGGCTAACCAAAACCCATAAATACAAGCTTGCTAGGGTACCTCGTTAATCCCCCCAACAACGATCAAGTGGATTAGTGTAAGATCCAAGCAGTTGTAAAAAATGTAAGGGACCTAATGCATATATAAGAGAGTTATAACGATCAAACATGACACATACTATGATACCTTGGACCAATTACCTCATGGAGCAAGAGTCTTCTCTGATGCAAGTCCAAGCTGATGGTGATGGAAGCTGCTACTGCTAACAGGACAAGTCTGGCAAAGAAGGAGAAGGATGGGCCCTCCAGGGCCATGCTTAGGTCAATCCTACTCTCGGTATTCATCTCTAGGTCTTGTGGGCCTTGAGACATGATCTCCTAGTTATCCCTAGAGATTGGGGATAACAGGGCTAACGTTGAATTTTTTTCAAACAGTTTTTGTATGCACTTAAATTTTTCATGGATAGATTATTTGCATGCCTTAACGATATGGGAGGGTTTATGGAATCAAATTTGACTCACACACCCACTTTATTCCATCATCAATTCATCATGTAAACCATAAATCCTAATTTTTTTTCAAAGTACACAACTTGGTTGACGCAAGTTTTAAGTTTTCATCAGTCTTTCTTCATTTTTTTTTCAGGTTCTACATTAATGTATATACAATGTATTTGTGTCATAGTTGTGATGAAAATTCCCTCTTTTTCGTTGATTTCTTAATCAAATCAATAAAAATACTCCCTTGCAGTACTAGATGCAGGGACGTGTGTAATGTCGAACAAATTTTACAAGGAACAAGGAACGGAAATTGTACTAGGACTAGACACTGACAACAGTGACTTGTGAATGGGGCCAACTTTGAAATTTTTTCAAACTCTTTCTGTATGCACTGAAATTTGAAATGGATAGACTGTTTTCATGCCTTAAAAATATGGGAGGGTTTCTGGACTCAAATTTGACTCACACACCCACTTTCTTCTATCATCAATTCAGCATGTAAACCATAAACCCTAATTTTCTTTTAATGTACACAATTTGGTTGATGCAAGTTTTAAGTTTTCATCAATATTTCTTCATTTTTATTTCAGGTTCTACATTAATGTATATACAATGTATTTGTGTCATAGTTGTGATGAAAAATCCCTCTTTTTCGTTGATTGCTTAATCAACACCATAAAAATACTAGAGGCGAGCAACAGTGACATGTGAATGGGGCCAACGTTGATTTTTTTTCAAACTGTTTCTGTATGCTTTGAAATTTTACATGGATAGACTATTTGCATGCATTAATGACATGGGAGGGTTTCTGGACTCAAATTTCACTCACACACCCACTTTTTTTCATCATCATATCATCATGTAAACCATAAACCCTATTTTGCATATGTTCTAGTAGATATGTTAATGATTCCAAATTTCATATTTATATTTGACTCAAGGTTCAGCTAGCCTGCAAAGTATCAAATTTTAATTTCAAGTTGATAAACCAAATTTGAAATGAAGGAATTAAGAGCGACATAATATTTAGTGGTCACACTCGCTCATGGAGTGGAAATAATTATGGAAATTATGAGGGCTATTCAAATTATTCAGGCTTCACACCATCATATTTAAGTTTTCCAAATCAGAATCAAAATTAGGAGTATCATTCATGGGAATACTATTATATACATTATGTTTCTAATGTTACATGTGTACTTGGGAAATTACCTATAGTCACTACTAGTAGAGGTACCTCATATTCTTTGGATTGTCCAATTCCAGGAGTTAGTAATGGTTGTTCTATAACATTCCTACAACCACCCCCTCCTGGTACACAACTATCATGACAACGAGATGCTAATCCTTACACTAAGGAATTATTTCCACAATAAGTTAACTCTATCAAAGTAACCAAACATGGCTATGTTGTTGGGAATTCAAAATCTATGAGTGGATACCAAACCGATCCATATAACAAGTCAAATATTTTTCATTTTAAGTGAGTACAACACCAACACTATTTTAAACAATCTTTACATTCACAACAACCTTAGTATCATCAAGTGCAAGAGAAAAAACATGCATTATTGTGTAAAGGGAAAAATGTGCAAACAACTCCCACTATGCAATCTTCTCATAATGTATTTCATCCTCAATTCAATCAATTTCAAGTATGGATGGTTCCTAATGAAGGATTGGAAAGCTTTAGAATCCAAAAAATTCAAAAAAATATAGCCATCAAAATAACAATGCTTCGATGATGAAGCATTTGAAGGAGGGATGATTTATAGTATAACTAAATTCTCATTAATAATTAATATATGTAATCATTAATATTTTTAATTGACCATTGTGAAGGGTGCATCTCTTCACTAAAAAGGGTGGTCATTCATTGTTGTAATACATATTGGAATAGTATATAATAATATATAATTTATATATCTAGTCCCACCGGATCTCCTCTATGTCGTACCCACAAGAAAGGGAACCTGCAACACCAAAATATAGTTGTTCACTGGGATTGAGGGCCACAGAACCAAGGTGATAGAAACCGAATTCTAATTGAAAGTGCATAAAATCTAGAAACACAAATACATAGAGAGTATCTAAGAACCATAGTTGGTGTGAAATCATGCACATGGAATACGTGGTATCTAAATCCAACAAACAAAAATTCCAAAAGACCCTGCTAAGGATAACTATGATTCTTCCAAGGAGCCGATGTATGAATTTCCTTGGATTCCAACAACATTACTTTCTTCACCCTTTTGAAATTCCATTATCCCACCTCTACTATGATAATTCCTATCTAGTTGTTTAAGTTATAACCTTTACATAATTTCAAGCATGTGAAGGGGGTGTGTCTATCTTATCAAATTTATTCACCTTCTATTTATTCAAATGATTGGGGTGGCATAACATACAATGCTTTAAGGATATGGTATGTGCCCTTGAATGCATGGGTATAAGGTTATGATATGGTTTGTTAACTTTAAGTTTCATTGATTCTTAGCACCCCCATTTTCAATGAGGTGGCCTCATTGGGATAGATGCTAACTTGTTGTCAACTAGGGTAGATTTCAAATCCATAAGTTGATGATTGTGCATTAATCTCCTATGATAATCAAATATTTGATTATGAAATTTATAGCAATACATAAACCTTGAAATATAACATCTGCATCAACTTGGTTGTTGGTGGAATTCCCTAAGCCCCAAGCATAAGTTGTTTCGAATTTTTTGGCAAGATCAAGGATGATACCCTTGCACTTTCCACCCTCATAATTGTTGAAATGAATACATTGGACCAGTTTTATATATATATATATATATAGAAATCAAAACAATGTATTATTTTTCACTACTATTGTTGAAATCAATACATTGAGTCACTTTGCATTGTGTCATTGTTTAAATAAATTCACTATACCTATTTTAACATTAAAATAACAAAAAAACAACTAATAAAAGAGAATGTATAATTATTTTAATTTATATCACTACTAAAATCACTCTTACATTTCACATAAAATCACTCTTACACTCCATCACCCTACATCCCCCAATATTGTACATAGCTGAGGCAAATAAAATTATATTTTTAAATGCTAATTAATAATTTATTACTTAATATAACCATATTTTTTCTTTTAAATAACTATATATGTATTTTATTTATCATTATCCATATCTTTAAAAATATGTTTTTATAATAATATTAATATAAATCTATTTGTAAAGTCTACATAAGTACACATACCCTGATGAGGTATAGATACCCTACCCCCCTCTCGATTTGAACATGTGACCTCTTAGGAGGAAATATTATAAGTCCTTATAATATTTTAAATTAAAAATGAAAGATTTAATTAATTAATGTAATCTTTTGCTTATTTATTTCTTATTTTACAAAATAACACTATATGATAAAATATAGACAAGAATAACAACATGGCGGAAAAGGCTCACTAGCCAACACATATTTATAGTACAATGGGTGATGCCACCTCATAGAGAGATTTTCTCTAGATCCTAAAATCATGCATGATGACTAGGCTAGGAAATCTTAACTAACTCATTAGTCATCACTTGAAGATATATTACAAATATCCTAACTTCCTTCAATCTCTATCTCATTGGTATCCACTCTATGAATAATACAAATGGGATAGAGATCAGTCAACTCATCATTCAATAAATGGGATAGAGATTGAAGAAGTTTAACTTTAGCTTGCGTCACTTGCAAACAAGTTAGCACTGATTGAATAGTTTCTTTGTTCAATATTATTGTGTTGTCTTCAGTGGTGTTTATTAGAGTGTTCAACAATTCTAATAATTCGAGACTTTGAGCCATTTTCAAAACACTAAAATGAGGTCTCCTTGTGCAAGTAGATCCTGATTACAATTTGACTCGACAGAAGAAGGATTATCTGCAACTCACTCACTTGAATCACTCACTTGAACTTCACGCTCGCTTGCTTTTGTTTCACGCTCGCTTGTACTCTTCTTGCTTTCTTCCAAGAAGTTGAGGATGTCAGTTACCACCGAAAATGCATCCCAAAGTATTACAATGATTTGAGTTTCAAGTACTCATCCTTGTCAATTATGACTCAAAATGACTCTAGGGTGTCGAGGTCAGCCGAAAATGCACCTTTTGACAAATTCAATTCAACTCAACTTGATTTCAAAAAGACAAGTAAACTTACAAAAGGACAATTTTGCATGTTACAATAAATCATGATTTCAAAGTTGAATTGATCTTCAAATTGACGATGCTTCGAATCCTTGATTATGATCTTGATGTGACCAATGTTGATGTGACTGCCAATTTGATATCTTCTTTGCTTATTAATTGAGAGCTTTGATTGTGCTTGAATGTATGTGCTTCACTAGAACCATGCTGATTTCATTAACCTTCTTTGTACTCCATGTATGTGGGATAACGTCAAAACTAGATGTAAAGTAGCTCATAAGAAAACCATTAAAAAATCACTAGCACACACTACACAAGGTGTACCTAAGATCCCCTTATTCAATTTCGAGAGGATCTAGGACACCAACCACAACAAAATAAATCTTCTTATTAATTTTGCAAGATTACAATGATATTTTCTTGTGAATCCACATAATTGTTTCCAATCAACATAAGTGCTCCACTACACTTAGCCCACTTTAGAATGATCTTTACTTGTCCCCCTTTGAAGTAAACACTTCAAATTATAACATAAAAGATATCTTGAAAAATACACATCTTCTTAAAAAACTATTTAAAACATAAACTTCTGAATCTTTGCAATGAGCATGTAAGTAGATGACTTAAAGCTTGTGAAAGTTTTTGTTATGCGTGCCCTTATTAAACCACTTATCCCAAAACAAGCTACAAACTGCTTGGAAAACGAAACGACTGAAATCTATGAGTTGACAAGATCATGAATTTTTTTATTTTTTTTTTTTTTTTAATACCAAATACAGTTTTAGTTTATTTTGATGGACTTCAACCTTATTTATATCATAAATGAATGCTTTTCTATTGTGGAAAAACTATTGGGCGTGCTGGAGATTGAGGGAGATCTCCAAAATACCTTCTTTATATGCATTGAAGATTGATGCGCTGAAGAGATGGAACAAATCATGGGCAAGCTGGACAATCTGGAGATCGTTGGAGATCTATCACAATTGAGAAATCTCAATCAAATTCGTGCAGTAGATTGTTTAGCAGATCGGTGAGTAATTCATGGAGAAAAATTCGTTATGTACTGAAAAACGTTGTGGATGATGTTCACGGCTACTAACAATGATTGTCTCTTCACGCACGCAGCTTCCAATCTCTTCAATGGATCGACTAAGGCATTGTACTTCTGACTAGTTGCAGCTTGATCATACAAACCATCCAAAAATAGGGGTCAAAAACTCCAGACATCGTGTTGCTTGCCTGGAAATATTGTTTGCAGACTTAAGCAAAGAAAGTTTCAATTCAGTTCTCCTTCTCTGACTCCTAGAAGGTCGTCATTTATCTCCATATACCGACAAAATGCTCTTTGCTCCACATTGTAGCAAAAACCCCCAAATCAGGCATTGAAAAGTTGAATTTAAAGCTTGAAAAACAACGAATCCAACTCTGATCTCATAAATTTGCATTAGATTCTCATTGAATCAACAGTGGTAAGAAGGGTTCTCGGCTCCCATATTGTGAAAAGCATTGGTCATTATGGTCATCTGACCCACCAACGACTGCTTCCTTTACTCTTTCACACAAGCTCCGCAACAAACATCTTACAATGAACAGTAAAATCCTTCACGCTCTCCCATGAATCAATATGTAGATCGTGGATATTGCAGCAACAAGAGTCTCTCATTTCAGTGGCGGATGATCTCCTTCAAGCTCTGGTGGAAAAACACACAAGCAATTTCTTCTTCATGGGCAACCTTCACATGTTGGTCTACACTAAAACAACGGCTTCTTCACGTATTCAACGTGCAGCTCCACCTCAAGCGATGGTAGCTCCTCTCAATAGGGAAAATTCTCTTCAGCTTGACTTCACACGGGATCCTTCACACAGGGAAATCTCATTTATTGATCCGAAAACGGATCCAGAAGCCTGATAGGGCTTGAAAAATGCTCAAAAATGAAAGTGCTTGGAATGCGATGAAACCTATGCCATTGCATCCGTCTCGTCTTCCTGATTCCGGCGGTATATTTACTTCGTCAAACGGAGTCCATATGGAGAAGATATCGCGTTCTGTCCGAAAAGTCAAACAGGCAAAAAAGGGGATGACTGTACAGTCCGTACAGTCCACGTGGCAGGGCCGTATAGCTGACGTGGCATGTCTGTACAGCTGACGTGGCAGGGTCGTACAGCTGACGTGGCCCAACCAGGAGGCGACACGTGGCAGACCGTATGGAGGACACGTGGCATCACCAGGATGCGACACGTGTCAGGTGGTTTTGGCCTTTTCGACGTACGATCGGACCAGTACGAAGGTGACATGTGTCACCACTCACAGGGTGACACGTGGCAGGCTGACATCATTCAATGATGTGGCAGGCTGACAGGGCGTACGGACGGGCTGACGCAGCATGACAGGTGGCGGTATGGCGGGATGATGTGGCACACACGTGGGCCAATGACAGGCCGACACGTGGCACGTTTCAACTGGTTGGTAAGGGTGCCACGTGGCCCAGTCATGGGCTGCCACGTGGCACCCCATTATTGGCTCGTGGTTTCAATGTAAAATTTGGCGTGGCCGGGGTTTGAACCCGCGACCTCCAGGCGGACAGTGGACTATGGTAACCGGGCTAACCAGAGCGCCGGCGGGCGTTGCTTGTTAAACAAACGGCACAAAATGTTTTTAAATTAATTCAAAGGTTCGTTGGGCGGCAATAAGGGCCGGGGATTTGCCCCAGCCCTTGGCATGAATGCCAACACCATGCGACCACTCACAAGGAACCGGGGGCTTACTCCAATGAATGCACGGGGTTGTTGGATCGTGGTCCTATGTATGCGCCCCATGACCGGGGGTCTATCCATAACAGGCGCAGGTTTGTTTAAATAGTTTGGGCCGTGGCCATATGGCCCATGAATTCTCCATGCGACCAGGGTTAGCGCCGGGAATATAGGAGCTAGCGCGGGGGGCGTTTTAAACATTAAAGCCACGGTTCCGATACATTGCCCATAAGACAAGGAGCGGGTGCGAGAATAGGGGCCCGCGCTATGGCGCGTGGCCTTATGGCATGCCATATGACCGATAAAAGGGGGGCCGCGCACGAATTTGGGGGCTTTAGGCCCAATTATAGTCCAAAGTGGGTTTTTTTTTAACAAGAATTTGGTTTTTTATAATTAAATGTACCTATTTTTAACAGATTTACTCCATTTTTGGGGGATATTGGGCATTTTTGGAGGCCAGATTCTTGGAGGAAGTTGGGGATGTGAAACCAACTCCTTTGCTATATAAACC
>JASDQU011103688.1:0-21852 GCA_032191745.1 Picea mariana
TTGGTTTTGTCAAAAGATCTCTCAAACCAAGGAAGAGGTTCCTAACTGGTTCTAAACATGACTTGAGTGGTTAACCTCTTCCCAACCTATATAAGCAAGCTCTAATGGTGAAGAGAGGAGGAAGAATTGCATATGTGAGACTTATGATCTTGGAGGAAATCTGCAGTCAGCTAGAGAAGAACCATCAGTGCAGCTGCTGCTATCCAGGTTGTGGATCTTTCGAACAAGGGTTAGACGAAGAGGATCTGACGAAGCTGTCGCATTCGCATCTACGATTGTAAGTACTGCTGTCATTATTCTCATTAATATGACATGCTTGGCCTGTTTCTTTCTAGTTTGTGTCTGATGCTACATGAACTTATCATTCAGTGATAGATCTGTTTTCAAGATAATGTCAATAGAGTAGGAAGTGGTCGTATATTCATTTGTCCGCAGACCTCAACGAGGAGCAAAGGATTGGAGTGCAATTCGGAGCNTTAGGCTTAGATAGATTCGAAAGAAATTCAGTGTCCATGATAAGCACTTTTCTGTCTAGGGTTAAGGTCAAGCCTTAGAGGTCGATCTACTTGTCCGCAGGCAGATTTTCCTACAACAACAAGCTAACTGCAAAATGGTTGACACATGTTGAAAACTTTTCCTTGAACATAAGCACAACACATTATGTGACCTAGGTAGCATGACTATAAACTAGGATACATTTGTGATGCAGGAGGCATCAACAAACACTCCATATAGTTGGAATAATAACCAACCGAGGAAGAAAAAAATCAAAGTGAGAAAAAATCTCCTAAATCTAGACTAACCCAAAATGATAGGATATTGACTCAATATTGTGCTTTGTTCAAGGGTGACAAGATTGTTTCCAACAAAAGAGATAGGTGTTTTCCCATTCTTTTTGGTTTTTTTTATTTTTTTGTCTTTTTCATGTTATAGAAGCCTGAAAAGAAATAAAAGAATGCCTATTGTACAGTGGAGGGAACGAGTGTCGTGGACAAGAAAACTAGTTCTAGAGAGCAAGGAACATACCTATGCTAAATGCAAGGAAGCATGTGTAGGATAAGGACACTCGGGGAATGTTCCCTCTAGGGATAAGGTATCGAGTCACAAAGGCATAAAATGCAAGGCTGGGAACTGATAGGAATTCATAGTCAAATGGTTCAACGAGAGCATGTTGAAGCCAACATTAGGCCTAAAATCACGAGCAGTCAATATGCAGATGCAGTTATGATGCAACTTTGGAAAGTACAACTCTCCAAAATGGTATTTTTCGTAAGTTTAGTCTACAAGGCCTGAAAAATAATAAAAGTGTACCAAGGACAACTCTTCTAGTCACTGGGGATAGAGTATTCCTTTTTCTTGCATAGTCTAAATGGTCCAGAATAGGGTTAAACTTATACCGAAAGGATGCCTCTTCAAAACCTTTTTAACGAGTGTGACAAAGACATGATCACTCAACTATCTTTTCAATTTTAAGGATTTTGAAAAGAGATTAACTATGGACTCCCTCTTCGTTTTTCATAAAGTTAGTCCCCTAAGCCCGAAAAAGTATAAAACATAACTTAGGAGAACTCTTCTATCCCATAGACTAGAGTGTACCTTTTTCGTAAGTAGTCTTGTCTAGTTCGAAAAAGGGGTAAACTTACACTGGACAGATTTTCCTTCAGGTCCATTAACGAGTGTACAAGGAAAAAAATCACTCAGCAATATTTTCAATTTTAAAGAGTCTCAAAAGAGATTAACTACGAACTCCATAAGATAGGGGTCCCACGGGAAAAGGGTCAGAATGAGAAAGAGTAAGAATTATGAAATTGAAATGCAAACTCATGGCGGGACTAAACCATGACCCCCAAGCCTAAAGACAAACTTGCAGCATGAGTGCTAGAAAACAAAAGGATTATATACTAGAGCACCCATGGAAGGTAGGCTCTACCATCAATTGAATTATGCTTTGAAGCAAAGAGAAAGGTTTCATCGCTCGTTAATGGGGTTGACCCTAGGTTGGAATGGTAAAGGTAACTAATAATGCAAAGTTTTGAGTGGAAATGCATCCTAACCTAAATGTCGGTTAAAAATACATTACCTTCCTAGAGTCTTGAAAAATAATCGTTCAATCGATAATAAGTGTATCAGAGAGAAATTCCTAAGACCTGCAAAAATGACGATAATGCTACAAAAAATTGGCCATTAGTTGAAAATTTTGAGAAAATCAAGAAACTTTAGAAAGTGGGTTTTCAAAATTTTAATAAAATTTGTTATAATTACCCAACTATTATTCTATTTTTACCATTTCACCCAAATAATTACCAAATTGACCAAACCCTTGGAGATAAAAATCATGAAAACATGGAGCTTGCAGCAACTTCACCACTTTCCACCCCCAAAAAGTAAGTAAATCATCATTGTCTTGCATTTCAATTCATCCTTCTATCATTTTTTTCAAAATTTCTCACTTAAAGTTTCTTTTAAAAATTTGTGTCTGCATATCCGCGAGTTGCCTTAAGGAAACCTGTGGATGTCCATAATTGGTGGAAACACTAGTCGCGGATATCTGCGACTGTTCTAAAGAAAAGGTGTGGATGCATAGAAATGAATTTGAAAAATAAAAACTAACTCAAAAAATCTCTGGAAAAATGATAGGATGTCCATCCTCTGGAGAGAATGTGAACATGAGGAGGTGGATCGAGCGGTGTTTGATAATGATGAGTTCAAGCAAGCCCTGCATGCTTGCGGCATGTACAATTTTTTTCAAGTTGGCAACATGAGAACCCAAAGGAGATTATTAGCTACTGGAACACGGATGCAGAGGAATTTATGCTTGTCGGACAGTATTTGACCATCTCGGTCGAAGATATTTAATTTATTACTGGCTTATCGAGGAGAGGGGAAGTACCAAATTTCCAATCTCGGGGAGGAGGTCGGAGCATCAATGATTTTATCGATGAGTATTGCATCACTGGCACTGAGAAGAGTGGATCACAAGTGCCAATTAAACAAATAACCAACTTGAGCCTCCAGGTCATTCTCTTCACCTTGGTTCGAATCGTGGGATCCAACTCTTTAAACTTGGAATTGGAGGAAAAGATGCATTATGGGGTTGAATTCCTACACCCTACGATGTATGACTTGAGTACCACTATGTTGAAAAACATGAAGGCATAACCAATAGACTGCAAGCTTGGGAAAGAAAATAACTTATGCTTCGTGAGTGTCATGTGTATTTTATTTTTTGAGCGAGTTCCCATGTTGAGCTCGCATACACTTATACAAGGACACTTGCAACCATGGCCAGCCATGGTTCATTGGACCTATCTTATATCTCCTTTAGGAGGTGGAAAAATTTCCAACCTCTTCAATGACTACTTATTTGGTTGGTGGGAGTGACAAACTCCCTTTATCGAGGATTACCCATATGCAGGTATCGACTTCACCAATGATCCGGATGTCATCATCCCTTCTGGAGACGAGCTTCAGGACATAGGTAACCTTTCATTTTTGTGTTATTTAATTTTTAAATTTTAGAAAAATATATTTTTGTGAGATCCAAAATACCGACAAGTACTTTTCCTTATATGCAGACAAAGCACCCATGAGACCGGCCAATGTCCCGTGACATAGTCAGCGCGAAAAAGAGGAGGAAGGACCGAGTGATGATGCGGCTAGGACTTTGCGCAGTGTGGGATGGAATTTTGAGGCTCTTATGCACAATGTACCTATGGATACTATTAACGACCTCCCTGTCGGCATGCAGCGACATGTTGTAGGAGTACCCAGGCCATGGGACCGACTGTTCCGGCGTTTGGCCAACGTCGTAGTTTGTTATGAGAGGGTGCACAGGCCTCATGCCTATACATACTATGTGCTCATAGCACAATTTTGTACTTGTATACCATTATATGGATTCCAGGGGCTAGAAGGCCCCGTACTTTGTACTTTGATGGATTTCATTTTGATATATATATTGTTTTTTGTGCGTTATAGAAATTTTGTGTTTTTACTTTGCAAAAGTATATATACATGTGTTTGTGTGTGATTTAGTTTATTGATGATACACATGCAAATCTAACACATAATTATCATAAGCATTAGCGAACTCATTAGCTCTCCTAGGAACATGCTCGTAAGTAATGAACTCAAAATAACGTTCTAGAAGACATACCCTAAGAAAAAACCATAATAACACTGGATCTCGAACTTGATATACACCATTAAACTGTGAAACTACCAATTGTGAATCCATGAACAAATGAAGGTGATAAATACCATAAGACAATGCATCTCATAAAATCTCGATGACAACGCCATATTCGATAAAAAAATTAGTATTTTCCTTGAGATGCGCACCTCCAGTGAACACTGACTGCCTATAAGGAGAATAAACCACCCACGCAGTAGATGTTAGGTGTCGAGTATGGCGACTGGCATCATTGGTGAATCCGAAGTAAATCAACGACTCCTCGAGCATCTGCAACACAGCAAAAGCACATCAATCACTAACGCAAAAAAACAACAAAACGTAAACAAAGCTACATACAATATAGACACTAAAATACAAGAGAACTAATGCTCCAACCCTCAGGGCTACACATAGTACTTCTTTAAGTAGATCCCATTTATGGGCTCTGAAAGCACATTTTCTTCAAAATCAGTGTGCTCGTAGGATCCTTTCTATAAAACATGTTTCATGACATAAGGTCCAAACCACAGAGGGTTGAACTTTCCTACCCACAAAACATCCTTGTCCTGGTCGTAGGCCAACACAATATCTCCCTCGGAGAACACCCTAGAATAGACAGACTTATCATACTGGGACTTGACTCGTTTCTTATGTGCTTAGTTCACTAAATCTACATCTCGACATTGCTCATCGAGATGTTCAAGATAAATTAGGCATTCTTCAAGCTCAGTCGTGTCTGGAAGGAGCTCGACTGTTGTTTTGAGTGAAGGAACTTGACATTCAATAGGAAAATATTCTTCCACTCCATGAATGATTTGGAAAGGTGAGAAGCCAGCAGCAATTTTGACTGAGGTTCTATAATCCCATAAGGTTGGGTAAACCATCAAGTTCCAGTTGATCTAGATTGAATTCATCTTTCTTATTAAAATTGTTTTTAATGATTTGTTCATGGCTTCAACCTGACCATTATCGAGGGATAGTAAGGAGATGAGTGTTCCTACCTAAACCCCAGTTTCGATGCTAGTTCTGACATCATGTGGTTTTGAAAGTGACTTCCATTGTCAGTGAAAATCTCTCTCGAAACCCTGAACCTAGCAATTACCCGATTGAAAATGAAGAGTGTTGGTGTCTCTCCATCATTAGAAAAAGTTGGCATAGCCTCAGCCCATTTAGTAAAGTAGTCGACGGATACGATAATATAATGATTCCTCCTATCTGAATCCAGGTGGCATGTCATGAAATAAACCCCCCACTTGGTGAAGGGGCTAACAGTGATGACGAGAAACATTGAAGCAGGATGTGCATGTATTTTCTTAGTGAAAATATGGCATGGATGACATTTTTTGACCACTTCAATGCAATATTTGAAAAGCATGGGCCAAAAGTATCCTACGCACAAAAAAATTTGGGTTGTTTCCAACCTAGATAAGTGACCACCACATGCTCCACTATGGAAGTCATTTAAAACAACCACTACTTCTTAGAGATTTAAGTAACGACTAAGGATTGAGTCCACCCCTCGCTGATAAAAAGTGTCAGCGATAATGAGGTATTTTTTTCCATATAGCAGATCCGTCGTCGCTCGTCTCTCAAGCAGTTTGGAGGGAACTTCAAAGTTTGGAGATGTATAAGGATATCTCCATACCACGGATCGGACGAAGAGATGAGGAAAATGTTCTTATCCAAAAATGAGTCTATTGTTTCATTTTCCTCGTTCTCTTCTGGAAACTCTGACATCAAATCATCAAAATCTAAAGACTTTGTAGACACAAAGTCCAAGTCGAAATCTTGAAGCACAACAATTCACTTGTTGTACTTCCCACCAACAATTATCCCCATCAAAATATATTGAAATGGATTGAATTCAGTGATTACGGTTGTCTTTTGTAACAGAATGTAATGTTAGAGTCGTTAGATAGCATGAAAATATGTCAACGCTAGTTTCTCCACAAGTGAATACCTAATTTCAAGACCCATGGGAGTGAGGCTCAAGTAATATATGACATGCTCTTGGAGATCATCATCCTCTTGAACTAGAACCATGCCAATCGAAGACTTTGTTTCTACCAAATACAAAAAATAGTCTCGATTGTAATTCGGGGGACTCAGCAATGGAGTAGAAAACAACGCCTTCTGCAAAGAATCAAAAGAACTTTGTGCAGCTTCTTCCCAACAAAATGGGACCCCTTTCTATAAAAGGCACATAAATCCCTTCGTTATGTTAGCATATTTCGGAACAAAACACCTGAGAAAATTTGTCTTTCCTTGTAGGCTCTGAAGTTGTATGATAGTGCGCGGGGGAGGCAACTGAGTGATTGACTCAAATTTCAAAGGGTCAACCATGATCCCTTTTTTTGAAACGATGAATCCCAAAATATGACCAAAGTTCACATAAAAAATGCACTTGTGTGGATTCAATCGGATCCTATAGAAACGACAACGTTTGAAAACTAAGTAGAGGTGTAAGAGATGTTGGGATCTCTTGCGCGAGTGAGTTGTGAGATCGTCTAAATATGCCTCCACTATTTTCTTCAAGTCATGAAAGGAAAACATCATGGCTCGCTGGAATGTTGCACCATCATTTTTAAGACCAAATGGCATTTTCCTGTAAGAAAACGTACCCCAAGGACATATAAAGGTCATATTTTGTTGGTCTTTTGGACGAATTTCAATTTGGTTGTAGCCGAAAAAACCATCCATAAACGAGAAAAAATTGCTCCCCTCACACTCATCCAATATCTAATCAATTAATGTTGTGGGGAAGTTATCCTTAGGACATGACTTATTCAAGTCCCTAAAATCCATGCAAACATGGATTATGCCCTACTTATTATCGACAAGAATAGGGTTGGAGACCCATTCAGTAAGAGGAACATGATAGATGAAGCCTACATTGAGCAAATTTTCAACTTTATCCTTTATTATCACCGCCTTTCTTGGGTTCAAGGGTCTCAACTTCTAATGAATTGGTTTTACATTTTCATAGGTTCGAATCTCATGTTGAACTATTCTAGGATCAATGTCGAGCATTTTCTTGCAATACCATGCGAACACATCTTGAAACTCCTTAAAGAGTGTCATATATTGAGTGATCCCGTCTTACGAGCATTTTACTTCTATAAAGACGTTTTTGACAACTTCAGGATTTCTATAAACGTTAATTAGGATCATTTTTTATCTGTTAGCCATGTTTCCCTAGACATAGAAACCATATCTAGCCAAAGGATTGACCACTCCATCAACACTTCCAACCACGACTAACTTGAACTCTCCACTCTCAACTCGAATGAGTTCAGGAAGGAAAAATGATCTATGATGTCAATCCTCCCATGGCCTTTCATCTCCAATCATCGCCTCAATAAATACTTCGTCTAAAGGCAATACAGTCTCTAAACAGTATTGATATTTCAAAGATTTTTTAGCCTAGATAGGCTCAGGAAAGATAGCATCTTCCTTTGTAACCGTTGGATTCTGATCTGGGTATGTTATGACCTACTGAACGGCTCGATAAGCTAGCTTATCATTAGACAAAGGTTTGGCCATCCCATCATGAACTCGACCGTCGATCACACTAGATGGTGAGGGAAGGTTCCATGGGTCTTTTATATACGACGTCCTAAATGAAGTGACCCTATTAACCATAGTAGCACGAACGTAGGAAATAAATGCAGGGATATCAAAATATCCCATGATTGAAGGGTGCATCCCAAAATCGATGCTCTGAGTGGTCACCTGATAGATTTCAATCCAAGGGAAAGTGGACCCAAGATTGGCTATTGCATCAGAAAGGTTGGACACCACTTGATCAATAGTCACAATCCTTCCCTCATGGAGAAAGCATATAATCTGAAAAATTGTCAAAACAACAGTTGTCGTGGAATATGTCCAGCTTCTTCCTAAAAAGAGATTATAGTCGAGCGACGCATCGACTACCTCAACCTCAATGCAAACAAACTTTCCCCCTAGTGTAACTGGACACGAACGAATCAAATCATGTGGTCAAAAAAAACGTCTGTCGAAAGCAATCAAGAATGTAGGGGAAGGGTTAAGTTCAGGAGAACCAATGGCTTTCCAACTTGACAAAGACATCACACATGTGGAAGCTCCTTCATCAACGATGGTCCTATTTTCTAAGAGATTGTTGCAAACAAACCCAATATGAAATGCCATGTGATATGGAAGGCATGGTTGCACATCAGTAGCATCAAACTTGATAACGAGATGACTAGCAGAGTCTACATCTCCTATGGTAGATAAAAACACAGTACGTTGTGAGGGGAAACTTTGGAGAACCTCCAAAGAAGACATAGCACAAGGCGTTTGAGCCAAGTCTTCCACAACTGAATAATTGGGAGCAACTAGTACATTAGGTTTATGCACCGTCCTTTCGCAAACACCCTTCAGTATGCATGGCAATGCTTCTTTCTCGGGCCTTTCTATGTGGAGGGGGGCCTGATCCTCTAAATTTTTCTTCCCTTTCTTCGTCGACTCGAGGTTATCATATTTCTTATTTATCATAGACAAGTCTACCTGTTATTTTATATTGGAGGTGTTAAGCAGTTCTACGACTACTTTATATCCATTGGAGGGGGGACACTCGAAGTGCCCCCTTGTGGGTTGAATTTAGAAGATCCAACTTGCAAGTTATGCCCTTGCGGAAAATGGCTTTGCAACACAGCAGGTTGTTTTTATTGATTCAACTTGATAATTCATTGGGCTTCTTCCATTCGCGGGCATTGGTGAATAAGGTAATCATCATCACAAAGCTTACAAGGAAATTTCACTTTCCTCTGCTCATCCTTTTTCCCTTCATCATTTTTATCCAACTTCTTGTTATTACCCCCACCACCTTTCTTACTCTTTCCTTTTCTCTTATATTCGGGTTGTTGAGGACCCTTTGAAGTCTTCATTTTCACTGAATGTACATTGGAAGACTAGGTGGCAGGGGTGGTCGAGCCAATGGTTGGACCGGTCACAGGTTGTTGAATGGAAATTTTTTGCATCTAACTAATGGTCAGGTTTATGGATTTTGTTTGTACAGAACCCACTATACCATCGGCATGTGGCTTGGTCTTGGTATTTTCCAAGTTAGGGATTGAACTTGGCACATTCAACATAATATCATAGAGCATGCATGACTGAGAGTATATAAGCTCTAACTGCTACACACTGAATATCGCTTATTCCTATGAAAACACTCCCTACATTGCGACGTATTTCGGGATATACGGGAGTAAGGATTTCAAGAACCATTCGAGGGGAACTCTGGTGGGACCTACCTGAGAAAAATTGTTTGCCTCGGGAAACATGTCGCATTTTTTCCTCATTTTTTATGTCGCCTCGATTTTCTTGTCCATTGTTGGGCGGTTTTTCGACACATGGTTTTTGTCGATGGTTTTCTATTTTTGGTTAAGAAATTATGGTTTTTGACTAATCCAGGTCATTGGGTTAGATTTTTGGATGTCGATGGATCCTATATGTATATTGTATTGTAAACAATGTATCACTATGAATGAATATAGAATATGTTGGTTTTCCTAGTTTGGGTTTCTAGGGGAAAAATATCTATTTAATGTGTGTATTTTCCATTCTATATTTTCTTTTATTTTATTGAAAATTTGCTTACAGTAAAATATTATACAAGGTTAAAATCTACATTTGGTATCAGAGATTTGTTGGGTTCAGGGGGGATGCCTTTGTGGTCAAGGGTTTAGCTCAGGACTGTGATAAGCCTTGTTAGAGTGAGAGATCTATGGTATTGATTTTTTAGGTGAAAAGAAATGGAAAGAAGTTCGAAAATGAAGATCAAGAAGTTAATGGGAAAAGTTATAAGCTATGGAAGCTCAATATGGAAGATATGTTGGTGTACATAGATAAGTGGATCATGGTGGATCCAGGTACTGCACCTACAGGAACTTCGGAAGATGACTGGAAAAAGTTGGATCAGAAGTCGAAGAGCACAATCTGACTATGTCTCTCAGATTCAGTATTACTGAATTTGTCAGAGGAAGCTACAGCCAAATATCTATGGGAAAAGTTTGGGAAGTTGTATAATTTTACGTCCCTAGTAAATAAACTATTCCTGAGAAAGAAGTTGTATAACTTGAGGATGAGAGATGGAGACTTGGTTGCAGAGCATTTGAACGCCTTCAACACTGTGGTATTCCAGTTAGTATCTTTTGAGATTAAAATTTCACATGAAGATAAGTGTATCAGTTTATTGTGCTCTTTACCAGACTCGTGGGATATTCTAGTTGTGGCCATAGGTAGTAATACAATTTCCTTAAATTTTGATGAAGTGGTCTCAACCTTGTTGTCGGAGGAGATGAGACAGAAGAACATGGAAGAACAGAGCACAAATGAATTATTTGCAAGAGGCGCTCCCAGGAAAGAAATAGATCTAAGTCCTCAAGTGGGAGATCTAATTCTAATGGAATATCTAATTTTCTCGAAACGTTTGTAAAGGTAGGCTAGAGATGTGGGAAATAAGGGCACTACAAGAAGCAGTGTAGATCCAAAGTTGAGAAAAATAAGGGATATGAAGAATATCATTCTACAAAAGAAAAGACCTCCATGGAAGAAGGAGGGGATGTGTACTTGGCTTCTTCAATCACACATGCAGATCATGAGGCATGGTTGGTCGACTTAGGTGCATCCTTTCATATGACTCCCCACATGGAGTCATTCTGTGAATATGAAAGATTTGATGAAGGTAACATTTTCTTAGGTGATGGCTCGACAACCAGAATCATAGGTCGAGGAAAAGTCAAGTTGAGGCTCATAGATGGAAGGATTACAACACTACCTATTGTTCTTCACATCCCAGGATTGGCCAAAAATTTGATTTATGTAATCAAAATGGACGATGCAACAATAAAAACAATATTTGAAAAGGAAACCTACAGGATGGTTCGAGGAGAAATGGTATTGTTGAAGGGAGTTTGGTTTGAACTCTGTATAAGCTACAAGGAAGAACCATTAGTGATGGGTGTAATAGTTCCATTTTTCCTGATATTGGAGTTGAAGAAGAAAGAACTCCTATAGTCTCTAGATAAAAGGTTGGGATGTGGCATCAAAGATTGGGGCATATTGGAGAGAAAGGTTTTCGACTACTACACGGTAGAGGTATGGTTGAAAGTATGTATAAATTCTCTCTGTATTTTCATTTCTATGAACATTGTGTATATGGGAAGCAGAATCGGGTAAGATTCCCCTCTGGTGCAATGAGGGAAGAAGCAATTTTACAACTAGTTCATGGTGGTGTGTTTGGACCTATGTCGGTTCCATGTTTGGGAAAATCTATGTACTATGTCTCATTTATAGATGACGTCTCAAGGAATACTTGGATATATTTCCTCAAGAAGAAATATAAACTATTTGACAGGTTTAAAGAGTTTAAGGCTCTTGTTGAGAATCAAATAGAGAAGAGAATTAAAGTGTTGAGGACAGATAATGGCAGAGAGTTCTGCGGGAATGAATTTGAAGAATTTTGTAAGAAGTGAAGTATAGCAAGGTAGAATACTACTCCAAATACACCTCAGCGGAATGGAGTTGCAAAAAGGATGAATAGGATGTTGATGGAAAAAATCAAGGTGCATGCTCAGTGGTGTCGGGTTAGAGAAAGAATTATGTGCAGAAGAAGTGGGCATTGCATGTTACCTAGTCAACAGATCACCCTCATCAATGTTGGATGACAAGACTCCACAAGAGGTATGCACTGGTAATAAACCTTCTCTCACACATCTCAAAGTATTTGGTTGTGAGGCCTATGTTCATGTTTCAAAGGAAAATAGGAGTAATCTAGATAAGAAGGGTGAAAAGGTATATTTATTGGGTATAAAGATGGTCTCAAAGGTTATAATCTTTGAAACCCAGAAACTAAGAAGGTTGTGTATAGCCAAGATGTGGTATTTAGAGAAATGAAGGATTTATTTAAACATGAAGTCCTACCAAGTAAGGAAGAACCAAAGAAAATAGAGTTTGATTTAAAGGATGATGAATCAAACTCTATAGAAGAATAGGAATCAGAAGAAGAATATCCTCATACTACATTATTGAGGAGATCGGTTCGAGAAAGAAGGCAACCGAAAAGGTATACTCCATCTGATTCTTGTTCAAATTTTTCTTTGTCTGTTATTGATCATGATCCTAGAACTATCAGGGAGGTACTAGATTCAGAGGATGGAAAACTATGGAAAAAGTCCATGGATGAAGTGTTAGAATATAATGGATTTGCTTGTTTTACCATTAAAAATATCACTATTTCCACCCAACCATAGGTTGAATCCACCCTCCAAGCACCTTAACCTTGACAGATAATCACTCTATAAGAAAAACCTAGGCTAGATAGACAAACAAAGGGTAGCGCACCTTTCCCCAAGGATAGTGCACCAACAAGAGTTGATCAGATAGTCCAAAACCTAGCCAAGAGATAGTCCAAGTACCGATCTGCTAGCTGCAACATCTGCAATGGCATCTCTCCTCAAACCTGTGCACAAAACTGGGCATTGCAGTGTGCACAAGTGTTGCTCTGCAATTCTGAGACTACCTACCAGAATGAATACTAGCCTCCTGTATTTATAGTAATTCTGGAAAACTGCCTGGGCCGATTTCTCATTCTGGGTATCTGTATGTTCAGTATATATTATTTCTTCTGGACGACTTCTTCTCTTGGAGGCTAATAACCTAATATAAATTATCTTCTTGAGCCGACAAGTCTCCTAGGGCTATTAGCCAACTCATTAGGGTTTCTTGTTGCTTCCCGGAGTATTCTATTCTCATCAGGTTTACACATGGAGGTAAATACCTCCCGCAGCTACCATAATATCAACACTCCCTCCTAGCTAGAGAGGTATTACAGGTAATGGTCTTGAGCACAAAACATACCATTCACCCGGTAGCATCAACATAGTCGTCTAGACTATCTCATAACTAGATCATGAGCACCATCATCACCATCAATGTCATCAGCTGCATCATCTCTCGGAACCATACTCTATCTGAGTAATTAGACATGCGTTAATGTTTAAGCCATTATTATAGTTCTTTGCATTTCATTAGATAACAATAGTTTAATACAAGATCACTGAGAAATACACAATCACAAGAGACACAACATTTATCCTGGGAAACCCTCTAGGGGAAGAAAACCCATCAAAAATTCCTTATTATAGATAGCCAATACAATGCCAAGAGATAACTCAAACTAAAACAGAAGTTCCTCTCCCAAAGATGTGCCACTCTCTCTCCTTCTTCTCTAACTACAATTCTGAAACTTGTCTCTCAAAATGAGCAAGTGAGTTGTGTATATAAGTGAGGCGCTAGCCTCCTTATTTATACAAGACTGGCACGTGTGAAGTGTCTCTTCACTGGCAGGGACGACTTCTCCAACTGGGTGGTTATAACCACCTTTAATATATTATGGGGCCTCTTTAATATCTTCTAGGGCCGACTTCTTATTCTGCCTATTACAATTATCTTTTGACCAATCCGCAAAAGGGGATTTGGTTCTTTATAATAACCGACATGATCAATCTGCAATGGGGATTGATCCAATGGATAATATATCAAATAATAATAAGAATACACTTTGCAGTTACATTATTTTAACACTCCCCCTTAACAAGAAGGGTATTCTTCAGCAGGGTCAGGCGAGAGAGAGAGGACAACATCAACAACAACATCAAGTGGGTGAGAGGATAGCATCATCAATATCATCTTGGAACACTAACTGGCATATCTATAAATCATCGAAAGTTTTCTTCATCGACAACATCGTCATTCTCAAAGGAATGCAATCATCCTCTGCATCAATATGTATTAGTGTAAGATTGATACATCATCATCATCATCATCATCACGGCACGAGAATGGCTCATCATAATACATGACTGGATTTACATCATAGCTGTAAGGCTGGAAGCTCAGTACTCGTCTTGCTTTACGTCACATCAATCAAGCTGGAAGCAAGATACTAGACTGGCTTTACATCACATCTTCTCAAGATGGAAGCACAGTACTAGCCTCATCTCAACGTCTTTCTTTACATCACAACACTCAAGCTAGAAGAAAGATACTAGACTGGCTTTACGTCATAGCTTCTCAAGCTGGAAGCACAGTACTAGTCTCATCTCAACGTCTTGCTTTACGTCGCAGCACTCAAGCTAGAAGAAAGGTACTCGTCTTGATTTACGTCACAGCAATCAAGATGGAAGTAGGATACTAGATTGGCTTTATGTCACAGCTATCCAGCCAGAATCTCATTGCTAGTCTCATCACATCATGTTGCTTTACGGCACAACCATCAGTTCAGAAGCAAAATACTCGTCCTTCTTTACGTCACAACCATCAGATTGGAAGCAGAATACTAGACTAGCTTTACGTCACAGCTATCTAGCCGGAAGCACAGTACTAGTCACATCACATCATATTGCCTTACATCACAACCATCAGGTCGAAAGAAAGAGATGTCTCATCACAACAACTACTCCCCCTTTCGAGGAAGGTCCTTTCGGACTATACCAATCTTATCTCGAAAGTGCTCAAACTTTACACGAGATAGAGGCTTGGTCAACACATCAGCAACTTGTTCATCCGTGCTAATGTACTAGAGCTTTATGGCTCCTCTCTACACCATGTCACGGATGTAATGATATTGGATCTCTATGTGCTTCAACCTATCGTGGAATACAAGATTCTATGTCATCTTTATGTATCTCTGGTTGTCACATAGGATCATGGTTGCTTTCATCTCTAAGTCAAATAGGTCGGTGAACAACTTTCGAAGCAATATAGCTTCACAGTTGGCAGAACATGCAGCAATGTATTCTGCTTCCGCTGTGCTGAGAGCAATGCTAGATTGCTTCCTACTCTGCCACGAGATCATAGCTGATCCCAAACTAAAACAGCATCCTGAAGTGCTTTTCCTGTCAAAAACACTTCCTGCCCAATCTGCATCAGTATATCTACTCAATGTGAAATCATGATCTCCATCATAGTTGAGACCACAATCTATTGTACCTTTAAGGTACCTCATCACATGTTTTTCAATCACTAGGTGAACATGTCTGGGTTCTACCAGAAACTGAATCAAGGTGTTCACGACAAAACAAATTTATGGTCTGGTGTTCATCAAGTACATCAACGATCCAATAATTTGTCTGTATAATTTGGCATCAATCAACTCTGACGAAGTGTCGACCAACAGCTTCATCTTCGCTTCCATGGGTGTATTCATGGGCTTGCACTCCAACATGTCAAATCTCTTCAAGATTTCGACTGCATACTTCCCTTGGTTAAGGAAGATCCTAACAGGACTCTGCCATACCTCAAGACCTAAGAAATAATGCATTAGGCCAAGGTCTTTCATCTCAAATTTTGAGGCAAGTCTCTTCTTACATTCATTGATGAGATTTTCTTCTCCAATTAAGAATAATTCATCCACATATAGCAGTAATATTACTAGCTCATCGTTCATGACCTTGAAGTAGAGGTTAGAGTCTGTTTTACTCTTGGTAAAGCCTAAGCTCATCAAGAAACTGTATATACGGCCATACCAAGCTCTAGGAGCTTGCTTCAATCCGTATCAGGATTTCTTCAAACTGTAGACATGAGACTTCATGTCTTCAACCTCAAATCCTTGAGGTTGTTCTATATACACTTCCTCTTTGATGACATCGTTTAGGAAAGTTGTCTTCACGTCCATCTAGTGCAGCTTCCACTTCATCTTAGTTGCAAGAGATATGATGGTTCTGATCGAAGTGTATCTGGATATAGGAGGGAATGTCTCTTCATAGTCAATGCCTTCCTTTTGAGAAAATCCACAAGCGACAAATCTTTCTTTATACTTCTCAATACTTCCATCAGCAACATGTTTTATTTTGAAGAGCCATTTGGAGGACACCACATATTTACTCTTCAGTCTGGGAACTATTTCCCATACTTCTTTCTTCATTATGGATTGGTATTCCTCTGTCATGGCATATGCCCATTCTTTCCTCTTAATGGCTTCTTCAAAGCAGGTAGGCTCCTCCTCTAGAAGATCACACATCAAAGCCGTATAACTAGAGAATGGATTTGGTCTTTTCACCTGTCTCGTGGTTCCTTCGGGAACACCATACTTCTCTCCATCTTGAATAAGCTCTCTAGCCCAAGCTAGCTTCCTTTTATGGAGGATCGTCATCTAAGGAGGTTCTTGAACTTCTATCATGTCATGATCTTCTAGTGATTCCTCATCAAGGGAAGTTACGACTTCCCTCACTGGTTCAGCAGCTCTGGGAACCTCCCTCATTGGTTCTGCAATCCTAGGGATTGCGGGTTCCTCTTCATATACTTATTCAAGATGGAATCTTCTTGATTTCTTAAGTGTTGCATCTTCATCAAAAGTCATGTCCCTGTTGATCTCAATGTGACAGTGACCTGGCATATAAATTCTAAAGGCCTTGGAAACCTCACAGTATCCCACAAATATTCTCTTCTTTCCTAGAGGTTCCAGCTTGTTTCTCTTCTCTTTCGGTATATGAATAAATACTGGGCAGACAAATATTTTGAGATGGCTTACCTCTGGCTTCTTTCCAGTGAACATCTCTTCCGGGGACTTGAGCCCAAGTGCACTATGGGATAATCGGTTCTACACATATACAGTTGTCATTGTTTCTTCTACCCATAAGCACATAGGAAGATCTTGATCATGGATCATAGTCTTCAAAGATTCCATTATTGTTTCATTCTTTCATTCAGCTACATTGTTTTTTGGGGGATTATAGGGAGTAGTGAGTTCCCTCTTGATCCCAGCATCTTTGAAAAAGTTCACAAATGCTTTCGATGTATATTCTCCTCCATTATCTGACCTGAGTATCTTAATATTTCTTTCAGAAAGATTCTCTATCAAGGCTTTGAATTCCTTGAACTTACTGAACACTTCATCTTTAGATTTCAAAAAATATATCCAAGTCTTACGAGAATAATCATCAATAAATGATACATAATATACATACCCACTAATGGAGGATGATAGCATTGGGCCACATACATCTAAATGAATGAGCTCTAGGACTCCTTCTGCCTTGTTGTCTTTCTTCGGAAACGGGTTCTTGATGTTCTTCCCTTGTGCACATCCATTGTATACGCCTTCATGGTCACCTTTGAGTTCTAGTAAACCTGTGACCGCTTTGCATATGTATGGTAGCGCCTTGTAGTTGATGTGAGCTAATATTCTATGCCAAAGTTCACATGAGTTTTCAATGGTGTGGGTCATGGCAGCCTCTGAGTGACCCTTTAGTTTATACAAGTCATTTTCTTCACTTCCAATGATGATTTCTTCATTTAAGGTTTCTCCTTTAGCACGTTGCCTTCTACAACCTTCACTATTGCTTCCTCGGGTTTATTACCTGTGACCTAGAACAAGGTCAACAAAACAACAAGAAAGAGTAATATCCTTTTGATAATATAAGGTAATAGCACGAACAATCATCACAGTAGCTCCTTTAGAGCTATTACTTGTAACTTGTCTGAATCAAATATTGAGGTAAGGAATACAATATGAAATGAGGTCAACACTCTCATAGTGTTGTGATCAAACATTCCTCCACGGCAACCTGGAACTAACACAGGAGGTTTCTCATGGAACCTGGAGTGTTGCTACTTTCCTTCCAAGTCTCCTTCACTCAAGATGACAAGTGTTTTCTTCAACCTGTATTTTGTACTAGGACAATATGCTCTCTTGACAAAAGGTTAGGTTAGAGAATAAACTCTATGATCTCTACTTTAATCCATCTAATAATTTGATCATAGCTTCAACATGCAACATTGATCAATATAACAAATGGATGCATACCAGAATAATCACAACTGGGTTATATCACTCCTCTGAATGTGTTGGATCTTGAGATCCTTTTGGATCTATGGCAAGAGATCCCTTCTCCTGAAAATACTCTTTAAAGTTTAACCATTTAAACATATGTGAGTACATACCTCTGATAGAATTTGCAGGTGGTGGCACCATCTGGCAGCAGCGGTAATCATTACCAATTCTTTAAAAAAACTTCAAGGGTGACTGCAACTGGTAGTGCGGCTGCAACTGCAACTGGTTCTGAGACTGCAACTACAACTGCAACTTAGGGTTTTATGAGGAAACCCTAATTTTTCAAACTTTGAATTTTGAAATTCTGATACAGGGGATAGATGCGTTGAGCTAAGGCGAGTTAGCTGGTGCAGTCAGATTTCTGAAAATCCAACTTTTACCCCCTCAAACTTGATCTGCGAATTTCTGGGCTAGTTCTTCTGGTTTTCTAGTACTTCTGGTACTCTGGTACTTCTGGTACTCTGGTTTTTTGGTTTTCTAATACTTTGTGAAACTAGGGTTTCACTTTCTGGGAGATCTATCCACTAAAAAGGTGCGTTGAAGGTGCCAAAATGATCCTTGGGGGAGGGTGCACTTTTCTAGATGATTTTAGGGCTGAAATACCTCACCAACAAAAATCCCTAATTTTCATGTACGATAACAGTGACGTTTTTCACTTTTCTCTTTTGAAAGATGCTCTCTTCAGCTTGGCTCTGATACCATGTTAATGTTTAAGCCATTATTATAGTTCTTTGCATTTCATTAGATAACAATAGCATAATACAAGATCACTAAGAAATACACAATCACAAGAGACACAGCATTTATCCTGGGAAACCCTCTAGGGGAAGAAAACCCATCAAAACATCCTTATTATAGATAGCCAATACAATGCCAAGAGATAACTCAAACTAAAACAGAAGTTCCTCTCCCAAAAATGCGCCACTCTCTCTCCTTCTTCTCTAACTGCAATTCTAAAACTTGTCTCTCAAAATGAGCAAGTGATTTGTGTATCTAAGTGAGGCGCTAGCCTCCTTATTTATACAAGACTGACACGTGTGAAGTGTCTCTTCACTGGCAGGGCCAACTTCTCCAACTGGGTGGTTATAACCACCTTTAATATATTTCAGGGCCTCTTTAATATCTTCTGGGGCCGACTTCTTATTCTACCTATTACAATTATCTTTTGACCAATCCGCAAAAGGGAATTTGGTCCTTTATAATAACTGACATGATCAATCCACAATGGGGATTGATCCAATGAATAAGATATCAAATAATAATAATAATACACTTTGCAGTTACATTATTTTAACAACATGATGCTCACTCCACAGAGTGACACAAGAGCTATTCTTCTAATCTAGAAGAATAAATGTTCTGAACCATTTTCTGTCTGGGAAAACTTTGTTCATTGATTATCCATCTAGTTGATAATCAATTTCAACATTGTTGATAGTCTTCAAGGAAATCGGAACAATATCATTCAATATAACACAACTGTGTCTATCCATAGTAGTACACAACTACAATCCATCGGTACACTAACACACCAAGTAGCACACAGGTACTTGATCAGTGGCGTATAGTCACAAACAGTGGAACACATCCACCACAGTAGTATACCTATATTGTCTTCATAACAATCATTTGATATCAACTTGCATAGAAACAATGTTATGATATACAACTGAATCATCTGGGCCATTATTCCACTGACATCTGTGAGATCTCAGAAGAGCATATACCCTTAAAAAGTAAGACATCAATGATGAGATATCAGGACTATTCTTCTCAAGCAAGGAAGAACAATTGTTCTGATTTCTAAGCTTGGACCATTCCCCACCCTGGGCCATTCTTCTGACACTAAACAAAGTGTAACCTGGAGAGAATGAATCCTCCCTAAGGAATATCTGCCCCTAATTGCTAAACCTAGACCATTCCCCACCCTGGGCCATTCCTCCGACACTGAACAAAGTGAAACCTGGAGAGAATGAATAGACCCGAAGGAATGATTGTCCAAACCATTTCCCCTGTTAACTACAAGAGGAAAAGATTGTCTTGTACCAACCTCCAAAACGGACCATTCCTCATGTTAACCACAATGAGAAATAGTTGTCCAGTGAGACGGGCCAGTCTTCTTGAGTAACCCTCAAGAAGAGAGACTTCCATAGACCACTTCCCATGTTAACCACAATGGGAATTTGTTGTCTATGGTACATTAGCAATCTGGACCATTTTTCGAACTGGAAAATGTCTGTCCATCAGAAATCTCAATCCACTTTCTGAACTGGAAAGAATCTGCTCATCCTGGACCATTTTTCGAACTGAAAAATGATTGTCCATCAATCAATAATACATCAGTGCTCCCTCCCAACCTGGGAGTCATCTCTTCCTTTTTCAATAAGGAAGTCGTCTCCACAAGCTCCATCTTGAGTACGAAAACTCTTTCATCTTGGACAGAAGCTTTACCAAAATGTCTGCTTATCTGCTCATCTGTGGAGATATGTATTGGAGAACCACTTTTCTCCTTTCTGGACTTTATCACGGATAGTGTAATGCTTGATTTCAAATGTACTTTGGTCTGGAACATTGGTTTTCTTTGAAGGATTCATGTAGCTCTGATCAATAAAGTATATCATTGTTGGAAAACTGGAACATATCCATGTGGCACTTCTTCTATCATCATGAGATCTGATCTTCTGAGTAACCATCTTGATACAATATCTCTATTATAGAAGATCTTCACCACGCTTCTGTTGTGCACTGGAGGTTATCCACCAAGTTATATTTTTCCATCTGCATACAAGGGTCTCTTTCTGGTATGCTTCAAATTCTTGAGGTTTCTCTGCATACGCTCTCTGTTCAATTGCTCTAAAGAACAGTCTTTGCATTCATCTTGATGTAGAACTCCAACCTATGGATATTGTAGATGATATAATGACTTATGTAGAGGTATGTCTAGTTTACTGGAACCAGTAATCATCATAGTTTTCTCCCTCCATCTGGGAGAACCTCTAGTTCTAGATACTGCAATGCTTGCATATCACAACTTTCAGTTCCTCTTCTTGATTGCTTTTATTGAGTTCATATTAGGTTGGTAACCTTGTGATTCTTAATACAGTGGTTGGTTGTTCAGGCTTCTCTTCTTTCTTGGAATCTTCATGTTCTTCCTTATGTTTTTCTTTAGTTCTTGGGTCCATGGAGTTTCTTATATATTCCATGCCCTAAAGATTCCACTTCTTTCTTTCATCATAGGATCACGGATCTGGATGGACAACCAGGGATACTTTAAGGCTTCTCTTCGAAGAAGAATTCTTCTGAGGTTGAATTGAACACGTATTGTCTTTCATGGTTGCTACCATGGATATATACTTCATCATCTTCAATGGATCATAGGATTAGCTCCCTCCTAATCCTTTCTTCATGTATGAGTGATAGTCGACTCCCTCCCTCTAACAGAGTCCACTCTTTCGTCTACATCCTTATTCCCTTCTGCAAAGTGTTATAAGTCTTTCTCCAATTTCTTTCTGTCTTTGCTTCTTCTAAGTCTCTTCAGGATTGATCCTGATTTCATCTTATCTTGTAATAGCTTCCACATGATTTGTTTGATGTATTTCATCTGTTCATGTGTTTTATCTGACATGTATAATGACAGCAATCCTTATCTTGTTGTTCTTCCATAGGTATAGTTCTTCTTGGAACACATTATCTTCTAAGAGATAGATATACAATATATGTGTAGAGACTGTGCAAACAAGATATGTACAAGAACTAAGAAGAGTATTGTTACCTTCAGAAGAAGAAGTCTCTTTCATCTTGCTTAGTCTTCTTTGTA
>JASDQU011103692.1:0-30236 GCA_032191745.1 Picea mariana
CGCTTTCTTGATTTCTCCCCCCAATCTTCCCCTCTCTCACTATATCCTTTTGGATCTCTCCCATACTCTCCCCCCTCACTCTCTCTCTCCCCTAATCTCCTTATCAATTTGAGCAATAGGAGAAATCGGTTCAGGGTTGGGTCGAGTCAAGTCAGAAAAAGATTGTTCTTTTGGTCGAGAAACCTTCCAATGACAATGAACTAATGTTTCTTCAAATCTTAGACAAAGAGTCGATATGGAAAAAACTCCATAATCTTACCTGTCCCTGTTAATTTAGAAACTGATAATAAATTGGCACTGAGGTTCAACACATGATATACATAAAAAATCCTCCCATGTAGACAGGGAATGTCACCATGACAAAAAATCGCGAGAGAAAAGTGATCAACATATATATTTCTCTCCATGGATTTATATAAGGATGTGAACAAGGCAACAACCTTAGCCATGTGATGAGTGCATCCATAATCGACTACCCATTCATTCTACGTGGAATGGGAAAGAAATGCTTGATAATTTCTCACTTAGAAGGTGAAATTCTTAGTAGGACGACGAACAATTGACAAGTCTCCTTGAAGGTGCTTGCCATTCTCCTCCAAGTCGTCTCTCTTCTTGTAACAGTTTCTCTCCACATGTCTAGCCTTTCCATAGTATCGACATTGCTTCTTCTTTCAATTTTTCTGGGTTGCATCTATCTATCCTTTAGTTTTCTGGTCAAGGAATTCTGGTCTTTGTATAGGTTTATAAAATCATCCTCTTTCCTTATGATTCACCTTGCTCTTTCCTTTGAGAAAGTGATCTTGGTATTTTCCACCAATCTTCCCTTCATCAAGAAGTCTGTGTTGATAATTAATCAGTAAGCCACAAAACAATTCAAAGGTATAATCCTAACATCTTCCTTGCATGCTTCCAATTGGTGCATAATGTTAACATGAGCAAGTCCAATGGTTTTCTCATCTTCATTAGGACCAAATCTATGAGTTGTATGTCTTTCTTTCAATAGTTATTTCCACATTCTCCCAATTGCAACTTCATTTCATTCACACACACCAAATAATAAGGATTTTGGCCAAATTCACAGACCAGTAACCAAACAAGAAATCTAGGAAATTTTAAAACTCTTCTCAATTAATAAGAGTCCCGGATGGCTGGACGGTTGAATTCTATATTATTTTTTTTGATGCGGTGGGGGATGATCTATTGGATCTAATGGAAGATACAAGGATTAGAGGGAGGGTTAGAGGCTCTCTTATCATGAATTTCCTGGTGTTGATCCCAAAGGAGAATAATCTGTAATCATTTGAAAATTTTAGACCTATTGCCCTTTGCAACCTTTGTTATAAGATGGTTTCCAAAGTTATAGCAAATAGGATCAAACCAGTGATTTCGAGGGAGTTAACTTGTAACCAACTTGGTTTCTTAAAGGGAAGACATATTTTGGATTCTATTGGTACAACACAAGAGTGCATCCAGAGCATAAAGGAAAGGAAGAAAAAATACTTTATTCTCAAACTGGACCTTAGGAAAACATATGACTATGTAAACTAGGATTTTTTGCTTCTGATTCTAGTTCAAACTGGTTTTAGTTTACAATGTATTCAATGGTTTATGATTTGCATAGTCAGTTCCTCCTTTGCGGTGCTGATCAATGGGGATGCCACATCCTTTTTCACAAGTGAGCGTGGGTTACGTCAAGGATGTCCACTTTCGCCTCTTCTTTTTATTCTTGTAATGGAGTGTATTAGTCTTCTTTTAAAAAAGGGTCAGGTGGAAGGCATACTTTCTAGAGTTAAAGTTTCTAGGATTATCAAAATACTTCATCTTAATTTTGTTGATGATGTACTAATCATGTCTAAAGTTGTTGTGGAGGAATGGCAGGTGATTAAGTCTATTCTGGAACCTTTTTGTTGTGCGTTGGGATTAAGGATTAGTCCTCAAAAATCAATTTTCCATTATAATGGGATCCATGAGGACTCACTGGTAGTTTATAGAAGGCTGTTCCATTATAATTTTGTGGATCTGTCTATGGGATTTCAGTATCTGGAATATCATTTAAAACATGGCAAGAGTCTTTTCACTGATTGGAGGTGGCTTTTAATTAAATTTGAAAAGTGGATTAACCAATTGTGTAATTGTTGGATGACACTGGGTGGCTGATATATATTAATTAAATCAATCCTGGAAACACAGTCTGTGTATTGGATGGCTTTGGCAACAGTACCAGTTTCAGTTCTCTCAAATATCCGTAAGATTATGTTTGATTTCCTTTGGACGGGAGGGGGGAAAAGACAAAGGATACATCTCTGCAACTGGGATACTTTGACCAAGCCAAAACACCTTGGTGGTTGGGGCTTTAGGAACCTCTTTCCGTTTTGTTGTGCCTTGGATGCAAGTTCTTTATGGTGTGCACTGTTTAAAGAAGGGATCTGGCAGAATGTGATAAAATATAAATACTTCCCATATTAATCAGTGGAAAATTTGCTTAGATTTGTATCGCCCATCCAACCAGGGGCCTCACAAGTTTGGAAAAATTTAATGAAATCTCTTCCTATTATTACCCGATGGATCAGCTAGAAACCAGGGAATGGACACTCAATCTTAATCAGGTTGGATAAAATATTGGGATTAGATAGTTCTTCTCTATTATCGAATGACCTACAGGGGGCACTAAAGGCATGCAATATTATTTTTTTATACCAAGCATATGTGTAGTCCTCCTGTGGTTTTATTACAAATCAATAAAGATCATGTGAGGAGTTGGATCTCATTGGTACTTTGGTGGTCGAGTGTATTGATTTCTGCAAAGAACTTATACTCTCAAGTATTTAGTTACAACTTGTTGACGATGTGCTTATTTGGTCAGGCAGTGACCACTATAGAGTCTTGATAGTCAGAAATATATACAATGCACTAGCTCGGGAATACTGGACAGTTCCAATCACTGGCTGACGAAGGACCTTTTGGACTTGGGAGTTCGCCCTAAAAATAAAATTGTTTTTATGGCTTGCATTGGAAAATAAAGTCCTCACCTGGTATAATCTGAGGAGAAGAGGCTAGGAAGGACCGAGCATCTCAGTGCCTTAGGGAGGATGAATCGATCCTACATATCTTTGTCTGCTTCCCTTTCACGCTTGACATATGGAAATATTTGGCAATTGAATATAATTTCAATACAGTTTGGGGAGGTAATATGTTGTTACAATGTTTTGATAACTGTCAGAAGAAGGAAAATATCAAGTATAATTTACCTGTTGTGACATGCTGGACTATTTGGCTGATTAGAAATAAGTTTATCTTTGAATCAACTGCACCATCTGTATAGGGAGCTTTAGCTCGGATCCATGGAATGAAGGTAGGCACAAGTGCATTTTCAAAATTTATTCCTGAAAGGATTAGGAAACCACGTGATATAGTTTTTCCAAATATTGGTTGGTTTTATGGTGCATCACAAAATAATGGCACTATGAGTGGTGCTGGAGGTATTATTAAGATAGGGGAGAACACTTCCTATAGGTGGACATTTAACTGTGGATTGGGTTCGAATACGAGGGCCGAGCTCCTTGGTGCCTAGGCCACCTTAACATTAGCCTATAGACTTGATCTTCTTAGCTTCAGGTACTTGGGGATTCTAATATTGTGATTGACAGGATAAACAACAAGTGCAAACTTTTTGTTACATCTCTTACATGTTGAAAGCAAAATATAAGGTCCCTTATCTCCCTATTCAAAGAATTAAAGTTTGAACATATCTATAGGGAAGCAAATGAGGTTGTTGACTCACTCTCGAAGAAATCTGTATTGGTCCCGGAAGGAAGGATACATTATTCCAAATGGCAAGATGCCCAAGAGGGCCTCCCACTCACTCTTCGTCTTTATATATGAGCTTCCTTGACCTGGGGATGTGGATAGTTTTTTCTTTTTTGAATCTGATTTCATTTTTTTCACTTGATAAAATCTACGCATTTAGTTTTGGGACTTTATATGGACTGTCATAGAGAGGCTGTATGTAATGTAATTTTGGACTCTTTGATTTTACACTACTCGATGGGGGGTGTTAGTTTGTAAGGTGAAGGAACATAATATGGCTATGTATTTGCACTCTGGTACTCTGTTTTTTAGAATACCGTATACATAATATATATTGAGAAATTTTATACTGGAAAAAAAAAGACAAAAATACAACTCATTCTATAGTTTTGATTCGAAACTATGCATCAAAAAATTCATTCTCATGCTCAGACCAATGGTCGTCCCCACACCTTTCAGAAAATGATGTTTTTATGCACAACACTGCATGAACATCTTTAGTGTAACTGAGGTTTTGAATAATAAAAGATGAAAGTTTATTTAAAACATGTTACAAATAAAATTATAAAAAAAATTATAAATTTTATACTAGACACACTTGACCCACCCTCTGATGAAAATAGCTCGGAAATCACTTTATAAGGTTAAAGTGCTCTCTAATTTGCTTTCTCTAAATTGTTTTGTAAAGTTTTTATCTTGGTGTTAGTTCATTTAGAGTTCCCTATGGCAGTTTTGTTATTGAATTGTTTTTATTTTTTTAATATAGATTATTTTCCATTTATGTAAAATTTTAATCTATTTTTTTCAATTTTCAATTTATGAAAATTAAAAAAAGTTAATTTAAAAAAATATTATTATAAAAATAAAATGTTAAAATAAATAAATAGTTTTTATTATTTTTTAAAATTTAATAATTTAAATTAATTTTTAAAAATATTAATCATTATCATATTTATGTAAATTACACTATGTTATTTTAACAATCCACTACAACATAACAAACCAAAAAAGGATATTTAAATTTAAATATGGAAATTTATCCTAGAATGTAGAAACTTTGGCGAATCTTATTAATCATTAATATGCAAAGTAGTCTTATAGAGCAATTTTGGTCTCAGTGGAGGTTAAACATCATCATCATCATCAAATGTTTGGCTATATTTTTGTAAAAATATTCAAATTTCTAAGGATTTGATATAGTTTTTATAAAAATTTCCCTATTTTTAAGGGAAAATAATTATATTCTATAGAATTTGAGCAAATCACTTTAAAAAAAAATTGAAAGTTGAGAAATCTTTTTTTTGAAAAAAAACATGGAAAATTATGCCATGGGCTATATATAACCCCTAAAAGTTTCCCTATTGAATAAATAATATGACTAATAAACATTTTTTGAATAAATAATATGACTAATAGTCCACCATCTACCATATACACAAAACCCAAAGCTTGCTTTGAGGACCAATGATAGCCTACAAGTTGTTGAGAGTTGCATCCAACTTATTAACAAAGCATATGCTAATTAAGCATACACATAGTGAGCAAGAGAAAGCCCACAAACAACAACTAGGGATGATTTTAAGGATGGAAATTTGTTTTAAAATGTAGAAACCTTGGCGAATATCACTAATCCTTCATATGCCAACCATAAAAGTTTAGCGATATTTTTGTAAAAATATTCAAATTTCTAAGTATTTTATATAGTTTGTATAAACATTTGGCGATTTTTAAGTTAAAATAATTATATCATATAGAATTTGGGCGAACCATTTTTAGAATAGTGAATATGTTTTTGGGAAAACCATGGAAAATTATCCCATGAGCGAAATTTAGCCCCTAAAATCATCCCTAACAACAACATCCATCCCTACAAACACCAAGAAATATTGTGAATGTCAAGAATAGTCTGCAACCATCGAAAACATCACAAGAGTATAAAGCACAAGCTAATAATGTCACTCTATTCAACATATGAATATGGTTTACAATCCCAAATGAGCGACCTTTTACAGAAGTGTGAAAGTATCCTTTATAGAAAGTCTTAATAACTCTTGGCCTTCTAATTACTTGACTCTTGTCCTTCTATATTCTTGGATTTTGGCCTTCCTAAATGACTCTTGACCTTCCTATTGTACTTGGCCAATTAATTCAAGTGGATATTGGTGGCCACCCATCTCTTCCGATGAATCAACATGGTTCTCCATTTGGGAAGTCCTGTTATGATTTTATAGGATTTTCTTCAGTTTACTGGGTCCTAAACTTACGGGTCCATTTTGAGGCCCTTAACGAGATTTTAGACAAACAATGCTAGCCTGGATTTACCTTTGGCAAAGCCAGGCCATATTGTTTTATTTTTGTCCTCAGTTAAAGATTTCCAATGAGATATTATGCATGCCAAACATAGATTGTATGTGAAAGTTACATTCCCGGAAAGTTGATGTAGAAAATAATTCCCAAAAATATGTCTTGGCATTTTCAAAACACCTTTTGGCACTTCTCCTCCTAGGTTTAGGGTTTTGGCATCTTGTATTAAATTCTTGTAAATGAGCATAGCCACCATCTCCCTCTCTCTCTCTCTAGAGATAAGCTACCACCATTCTAGCCAGTTTATGTTCTACAATATTATGTTATTTTATTCATTAATAGAAGTTGTGTTTTCATTGTATTATTATGCTCTCTGCTATATTTTTGTGTGTGTTTCATTTCATTCTCTATACAATCCAGATCAGTGGTATCAAAGTAATTTTGTCTTTGTTTTTTTTCTTTGTGCATGTTCCCAACAAGGTCACAATATAGAAAGTTTGGTCTCGAACTAGTTTCAGTAGAAGACATCTTCTCTTGCCATCCCAAGAAATCTCCCATGATGAGGGAAAGGAGGGATGATGGAGCAATACATCCTATCAAGATATTGCTTGGTGAAGTCCTTGCACGAGAGAGGAACGAGATGATGGACAATTTCACTCAGATCCTTCAACGACTGACAACGATAGGTGTTGGTTCATTTAAAGTTCCCTATTAGGTGTTGGTTTTGGTTCATTTAGGTGTTGGTTCATTTAGGTGTTAGACAACATTTACATGTTGCAAGTTTTACTGGGAACTTACAAAATCAATGCAAAAATAATTGATTTTGAGAAGTAGATAAAGAAAGCACATTTGAATTTTTTTGTCTTCTTTCTATAAATCTAACAAATCTTGAATTAACTAAACTATGAAACACAGATGTACAAATAGTCAAGAGATGATCTAAACTTTCTGGTTTCACTAATACATAAATGACAAAAAATAGAAACACAAAGAAGCTAACCTGATGCTAGTTTGTGAAATGTGTTTGGGCATCTGTATGAATCAAGAGCATCCAACTACCACGCCTACAAGATAAATCTGCAATAGACTTATACTAAAACTGTTCTGAATACATTCATGGAATGTATTGGTAACCAACGTTTAATAATAGAATAGGGAACACAAATTAATTATGTGATCTTATGATCACAAATGATTACAGTCAGATAAATCTGAGTGTAACATAATCATTTCATTGTTCAACTAAATATCAAAGAGAAATCTTGATACTCAAATTGAAAAGGTGACCACAGTGTCAATATCTGGAACATCAAATCATGAACGATATTTATAAAATGGACATCCTGAAACATAACATATCAATGAGTCTAAAGCTACAAGACATATTAAGATATCAAGATTAAATAAAACAAAACATTAATGAAACACCATTCACAAAGGACTAAAGCCAAAATTTTGTATACTGCTCCATTAAGTCTTGAAACATCATTCGTCCATCTTTGGTTCCAGGACAAGATGCCTTTCATTTACAACATAGAGAGTATTTAAAGAGTTTTTGAAATCTCAACTTCCTATCTCCTAGGATAGGATCAGATCCCATAAGATCAAAATATTACAAATATGGAGGGCCTACATCCACTCATGATCAAATTGTATCTTCAAAAATTTATAATTTTTGTTTCCTATTTACAAAATAAACAAAAAGGAGATACTAATCATCTAGATTGAACATGTTCCACCTCATAAAATCAACATCAGATATACCATGTCTTGAAAAATGAAATAGGAACAAGTTAGATAATGTATTAATAAGTAATTACTAAATTTTATATAAAAACGACTTGGCTATAGAATCGTGAGATTCTGTAGCCAGTCTTATATTGGAAAAATAAATCTAATTTCAACCAATTTGATTCAAAAAATAGCATGACTATAATAAGAGGGAAAAAAACCATTTTACCATTTAACCAATGACTAAACATGGATCAAGATAGCTTGAAATTGATTATGGCATTCACACTGTCTGCATTCTTTATCACAATGTTGCATGTCTTCTTAAGACACTTGGCTTGTCTCTGTTTGTTTTCTCTGAGTTCACAAGTTTCTTTTATGAGTAATTCACTGTGGTTTGTGAGCATTTTAAATCGATCTTGGAGGATAGGAATATCAATCTAGTATCGTTCGATCCAATGTAGGCAGACTTCACAATGCACAGGATAAACGATCTGTTGATGGGGCATACAATCAAGACTGGTTGCATCAATACTTCCTATTACTTTCCCTGGACCAAGCCTAATACCAGTGAACTCACCTTTATCCTTGAGACATGGTGGAAGATTTTTAACAAAGTCATATGGCTGATTAGGATCTGATTTGTGACAATCTGGATCTTCTTCTGTGAGAAATTTTCAATTTCAGGATCTGAATCCTCATTGATCTCGATTGGGTCAATCGAGATCAAATGAGGATTATATCGATTCCTCAAACTTCTAGAAATGAGCTGACCAACTCTTTTATTTCAGAACCCTATCATTATGTGCTTCTATTTTGACTATTTGCGAGACTTGTCAACATAGAGTTTCACATTAGCATTATGGCCATTATCCAAATTATGCACAGGAGGTTCACTCCACTCACAATCTATAGCCTGTTGCTCAAGCGAGAATGTACTAGCCATTACATTGTCTAGGGGTTTTGTGACTGTTTTAGTATTCAGGTTGTTAGATTGTTCATTTACCAACAACTCATCTGAATTAGGGTTGACGATGGAAGAAAAACCATTTCTCACTAAAAATCCATCCCAACAACCGCCTATGGTTTCCAAGTGGTGTGTTAATAGGATTTTGATTAAGCCATGGTGAAAAAGGCTTGAGTCAAGACTCAGTTTTTTAGATCTTTTGGACATCTTGTATAGGCTTCTCAGCAAATAGAAAGGCACATTCAAATGAAAACCTATGAGGTGCATAAGAAATTATATATGATAAAGAAAAACTAGGCTATATCGACCCTCACAGGTCACAAACTGTTTAAGAACTGACAAGAGACCATGCCATCTAACCTTATGAAAAGAAACAAGAATACCTTTCTCACATCAATAAATCTTTCTAGAGGTCATGAAGAGGCCCCATGACACTTCTTCGATTTTCAAGTTCTTGAACCACTTCTGACCAGTGGATGGAAGTCCTGTGGCTTCGCTGATAAACTCCTCAGTCACCTCCAATTAGATATCTCCAACGTTTTCCCTATACCCATCAATTTTTTGTGCGAATTCATTAGCTACGCGAAGGTTATACCCTTCAAACCTTTTGATAAAGGTTTCCCATCCCTGGCCTTTCAAATCCTCGACAACGTCATCATGAGATAACAACGCTTGAGAGCCATTCAGATCTATTCAAACACCATGAGCCATTAAGAATATAACCAGACTGTAATAGGGGTGACTCAATCTAGCTATGGGTTTAGATGGCAGGAGAAGGAGAAACAAATCTGAGCGAATAAAATGGAAAGAAACCAAACAAAATCCCTGCACGATCATAGTATAAACATCAAGGTTTTAGTCATGAAGTTCAAGTGCTCCTGGTAATGAAAGCCTCGAGTACAAAGAATAACAAAATCCCTCAACTCATAATGAAAATCCAGTCAATTCACTCTACCAGCCAAAGATCAAGCACATAATACAATTCTGGTGCATTTAATTCCCATGTCTAGCAATGACTATAGTTGGTTTGTAAAGGGTTGAAATAAACATGTTTATAATTCAAATGAAAAACAACAATAAGTATCATATCAACATTCAAAGTAATAAAAGGGAATTCATTCAAGTGTTAAACATGGAGTAGATACAAGCACAATGACCTTTTTAAAAAGATGCTTTGAATGGGGATATAATACAAACTAAGTTTTCATGCTTGATTCATGCTTTCAGTCATGAATCAAACATGAAACAAAAACGAAAAAATGTAAATCTTAGAGAATAAATGAACATCTTTTATAATCCAGTAATCATCCCCAAATGGTAATATTTATAGGATGAGGTGAAGGCAACTACAGGAAGTGTCGTTTGTCGTTCAAATAGAAAAAACATGTAGGGCTGCCAACAATGGCGACTTACTGGGAGAAGAAGTTATCTCTGCATCACCAGAGAATTCATGTTAGGATGGATCAAAATGGTTTAAGAATTTAAAGAACAGTCAATAGTAATTCAATTATCCCAATCAAATTAAAAAACATCACCCATTCTAGTGTTAGATGTCTTTCTGTCCAAATGCAATATGGTGACAAGTTTTAATTATGAGAGAGACAATATTTTAGCCAAATGAATCTGATACTATTGACAAGGCCACTGCTACTAGCAGGCATCCATAGCCTCAACAAGGATGTCAATTAACCCACTCAGATGCCTCTACCTTGTCCAAGAATTTTCAATTCAAAATGAAGGGCATTTTACGATTAATATCAAAATTTATACCTGATAATTTTCTTAAAACTGACATTGCTTCGCTAGCATCATGCTTATTTAGTACCCCAACGAAGTTGTCTTGGCATCATACATGCATTTACCCACTACTTGCAGACCTGTTCAGTATCTCGGTGGGTTTATAGACACTTCCCAAAACTCTCTAGAAGTTATTTACATTTTTTTATGATTGTCAGGAGAGAGGGGTGAAAATTCCAGATTCCAAAACACTTGATATTTTACAGCTTAGTTTTTCACTTGATGACCTCCATCATGATTTGAATTTAGTTTTATAATAAGAATAACTTTTCAAGAATAGGAATTCATACTTGAGTTGTTTTCTTTAAAAAGAGGGACATCGTAAAGATTTTTAATGATGATCATATCTTCTCATGATTATAAAGTGAAACTAGGAAGACTAGTCTGAACAGGAAGTTTCTTTTGCGAGTCTGAGTTTCAACAATTTACAACACTGATACTTTGAGATGACCCTTATTGTTACCTTATGATGAGACATTCTGGTTTCCTTTCATGAACTAAAAGGTGACACATACATAAATTCATTCAGAACACAGAAAAATCAAGCAAAATGAAAAGAACCAAAATCAAAAAACAAAAAGAAAAATTAAACAAAGAAATATATGTACAAAGGTGAATCTGGAAACATCAAGAAAAATACCTTTTGAGATCTTGGCCATTCACTGGGAAGGTGTCTGGCTGTCCCTCCAAATTATGTAGATGGAAAGAGCTGGGACCTAGTTTTTCAGCAATCACGAATGGTCCCAACCATAGGTTTTGGAACTTGGTGTGTTCCCCTTTTCCCTCGTGAGGTTTATCACATTTGAGTAAACCATGTCTCCTATCGCGAAGTTTCTGTCTGAAGAGGAGTTCAAATCAAACCAGATTTTTACAATCTATTGATGCTGATCCAACTTCTTCTTTTCTTGTGCCCTAACTTCCTCTAGTTTTAATAAGGCATTGATTTGACTTTCCAGAGGAGGGCATACCTCTTCTTGGACTTTCTGCGATAATTGCAGAGATGGGAGTAGAACATGAGGAGGTAGGATTGCTTCTCTTTCGTAAATGAGAAAGAAAGGAGAGTTTCCAACAGAGGCTTTGGGTGTTACTCTGTCAGCCCATAGTGCATTAAACAAAGCATTGTGCCAGTTCTTGTGGTTTTCAGAAACTGTCCTCTTAATGATCTTGATCAAATTTTTGTTTGTTGATTCTGCTAGTCCATTTCCTTGGGGGTAGTAGCTAGCAGAATATTTCAATTTAATACCTTTTTCTAAGGCGAATAAATTCATATCCAGGGATGAGAAATAATATGTGTTATCAAAGACTAAACATTTGGGAATGCCGAATCTAGTAACGATATTCGAGTTAAGGAATGATACTAGCTAATTAGTGTTTACCACTTTCAAAGGTGCAACTTTGAACCATCTGGTAAAATAATCCATTGTTGTAATGATATATTTATGCTGCTATGAAGAAGCAAGGTTAATTTTCCCTATGATGTCGAGACCCCACTACTGAAAAGGTGAATCCACAGTAACATGCTGCAAAGGGAATGCTGCCTTTTTCACTCGTCCAACAAACTTTTGGTAGATTATGCATTTACGACATAATGCATGGGCATCTTTAAATAATGTGGGCCAATAGTACCCAACTCTTAACACTTTGTGAGCAATGGTGTCTCCACCAAAGTGTCCACCACCCTCACCTACATGAAGTTCAGATAACACTTTTCTTGCTTCATCTTTTTCCAAACAACGCATAAGAACACCATCGAAATTCTTTCAAAACAATACATCATTTATTAGCTGGAAATTTGCAGATTTTAACCTATGTTTTTAGGATTGAGATGGTAAGGAGAAGATCCATGTGTTAATTGAAATTTAATATCATCATACCAATAATTAGCAACAACTTGTGTGCAACTGACCTGTGTCTTGTTGTGCTGATTTACAGTTGAGATGTTAATTTGAATTTCCTGTTCTTCAACTGAATCAACCACTAGTTTGCATCGGCCCTGACCTCTAACAATTTGTGCAGGAGTTATTTTGAGGTCGTATCCTTGTAACAATGTCATCCAATTTTCCCTTTTTTCACCCAATTCCTTTTGTACTAATAAGTTTCTCACAACAGGGTAAGGAACGATGACTTTAGTTTTGGATTTCAGCAGATACAACCGAAAGTGCTTTATTGCTTTGAAAACAACATATGCCTGCTGATCTACAGCTGGGTAATTTAGTTCATCCCCTTTGAAATATGAGCTCATGAAGGCAATGGGTACTTCATTTATTTCAGTATTTTTCTGTGTTAACACAACAACATAAGATCGGTCGGAGGCAAAGGTGTAAAGAGTGAAATCCCGAGAGAAATCAAGACTCATCAAGGAAGGAGCTTCAATTATTGTTTTTTTGCTAGAATCAAAATATTGACTTTCATGGGGTCCCCAACGATACTGAATATCCTTTTTAATTAAATTTTGCAAGGGCCTTACCATTTCTGAGAAACTTGGGACAAATCTTCTGACAAAATTAATTTGGCCTAAAAAGGATTGCATAGATTTTTTGGAGGAAGGGGGAGGAAGTTTGGCAATGGCTTGAGTTCTGTTGAGATCGATGATCATTCTGTCACTAGACACTATGAACCCAAGAAGTTTTCCTTGTTCCACCGCAAAGACTGACTTCTTAAGGTTGAGAGATATGTCGTACTTGCAGCATCGTTCTAGAACCTCCCTAAGTTGAGACACGTGATCTTTCTTGTTTTTGGAGAAAACAGTAACGTCATCAAGATAGACCACTACCGATTGATTTATGAGACCACGAAAAGAAATGTTCATTTCTCTCTCGAAAGTGGCCCTGACATTCATAAGCCCAAAAGGCATCTTCCTAAAGGCATAAGTTCCCCATGGGGTACGAAAGGTGGTTTTTAACTAGTTTGAGGGGGACATGAGGACCTGGTTGTATCCCGAAAAGCCACCTAACAATGATAGTGTTTCGGAACCAGATACCTGCTGAAGAATTTGTTCCATTGGAGGAGCAGGATAGTTGTCTTTATCAGACACTCGGTTTAAGTTACAAAAATCGACACAAAGTCCAATTTCACCTCTTTTATTCCTTACAGGAACTAGATTAGACACCCATTGTGTGTGTCTCACTGGGAAAATTATCGTTGCATTTAGTAATTTATTTAGTTCTTTCTTGACAGTGGGTTCCAATTTGGGGTGCATCTTTCTTAATTTCTGCTGAAAAGGCTGAGTTTGTGGTTTCATGGGAATGACATGTTGTATTATATTAGGATCGTTTTTTTCAAATCATCATATGTCCAGGAAAAAACATCCTTGAATTATTTAAGCAGTTTTATAAAGGCAGATTGTTCTTGCTCGGAGCATCCCGTTCCCAAATTGATATTTTGAGGATTATCTTTATTCTCTAGATTTATCATTTCATAAGTCAAGGAAGAACTGTTTGTTTTACAAATAACTAACCCTCTAAATTTATCATGTAAATCATAAAAATTATCTAGTCTTACAATGGATTTGGGAATAGATTTTACCAGATCAGATGTCGATTCAAGAGATCTAGGATCTAATATTACCATGAATTTGTGGAGGTTTTCATCGTGAGTGCCTTCATCGATAATTGCACCTTGGAAAGTGTCCTCCATATGAAAGAAGTTGATGATCTATTGGTCATCGTCGAGCACTCTCCAATTGGTGATGTTGTCAGGTATCAACGGCCTGAATAATAATTCAATCAAAAATGAATTAGGAGAGAGACCTTCCGCAGAAAAAAGTTTAGAAGTGACATTAGCTAATAAATCATCCTCCGAATTACTTAGTCTAGGAATGGAATTGATGTTAAACGCTGAAATTGTTTGTATCAAACTCCATACCTCGGTTTGATAACTTCTCAGATGTGGTGACAAGCAATGTATGGAGTTTCTTACCTCCCTGACCATGATTTCCGAATCACCGAATACCATTAAATTTCTTACATTCATATCCAAATATTTCTTAAGCCCTTGTAGAAGTGCTTCGTATTCGACAGTGTTATTAGTGCATTTGAACTCTAATCGATAGGCAATGAAAGTATTATTACCTACGGGGTTGATGAGTACACATCATGCACCGGCTCCTTCTTTGGATTTGGATTCGTCGAAGTAAAGTGACCATATCTGAGCTTCGTCAGCAGTTTTTGGCACATTTGGCAAAGCTGGTGACTGAGTACAGGTCATGAGTTTTGATTGTTGCCTAGGATTGGTGATGGGGGAAATTTCGATCATGAAGTTTCCAAAGAAGGTGTCCATTCCCTGCATTTCAAGTGAATTAGTAGATGTGGTAAAAGGTTCGTTTGGATGATTTAGATCTGTCACAGTGTGCTTGAGATAGCGTTCATGGTTTATCCTAATTTTATTTGACTGCCCATTTTCCAGTAACCACAAATGAGACGAATTTGTGGCAAAGTACTCATGTAGCTGTTCGGACCAGTCCCTGCTAAAAAATAAACCATAGACTTTGGGGATGTCAAAAAAAATGATGTCAATAATCTGGTGAACCTTAGGAATAGAAGATAACCTAACCATAACATTTTTAAGTTCACCAATTAACTTAACGTTCATCCAATCAAGATGAATGATTTTGAGACTAGAAGGTTGAACTTCTGCGTTAATTTTTTGACAAACAGATAAAGGCATCACATTTGATGATGCGCCAGAATCCACCATGCAATTATGTACATTTCTATTTAAAATTTCAAAAGTCAATAAGAAAGGTGGGACATTTTTATTAGTGTTAACAACAGAATTCTGCTGATTTTTTGCCGTTGTCCTTGAAACAATTTTATCTACATTTGATACAACTTTTTCAGATGAATCCCTTTTATCTGGAAGTTCAGATGTCATTTTAGTAGGGATCGCTTTTGCTATTTTAGAACTGATTTCTGCAATCTTCCTGCTGCTAGGATCGATGTTCTTATTGTTTTCTATGATATTTTGAAGCATTTTCTGCATAATAAGAGGAAATTTCAAAAGCTCGTAAACATAAATATTAGCCCTTAGTTGTTTTAGATCTTCAATCAAGTCATATTATAAAACCGGGGCTGACAAAATCTGTTTTATTTCAACTTGTTTTGATTGTTTTGGAGGCACATTGTTACTCATTTCAGAAGACGGTTTGCTCTTTGTTTTGCTTCTTGTGTTGTAAGGATGGACAGTTTCAATGTTTGCTTGGAAAATACTATCAGAGAAGTGTCCGAAGATATTGGGAGATGATTCATCCTCTTCAACTACTTCTTCCTCAACTACGTCTTCAAAACTTTCAGGAGGGACAAAGTTATCATGTGCTTCAAGAATAGTTTGCAAAGCGTATTGTAAGCTTTCGAAATTAAGACCTTTAATGGTCGGATTTGGCCAATTGGGAGGAAAAGTATTTCTAAAAGTAGGTTTAAAACTTCCTTTGCTTGAGGATGCCTCTTCGGTCGATCTCTTCAAGTCTACAAATTGATTTGATAATTTTTGGAAAGACTTTTGCAAGCTTTCCAAGTCTAAAGTTTCTGGTTGGCTTTTGGCTTGGGGAGGCCTCGTGAGGATTTCTATTTTCTTTTTAGAGGATGAAGTTGTTTCAACTTTACTATTGAGATTGTCTTTTAAGCTTAATATATCCTTTTCAATCTGGCTTGCCTCCTCGAAGGCTTCCAACAATGTAGACTTTTAAGACCTTTTAACCCAAATTGCTATATTATTATGTAGAGCTTTGGTGTAGTATGCAACAATCAGACTCTTAGTAGGCATTGAATTTGCGGGAATTTGATTATTTAATGTAAGGAATCTTTGGTTAAAATCTTTTACTTTATCCTTAGGGTTCATTTTTAGGCTGGAGATTCCATAACCAAGACTTCAGGAGATTTATCATCTCCAAATTTCTCTAAGAAATAGGTTCTGAATTTGTCCCAAGAGATAATGGTCTGGGGCTGTTGGGCGAAATACCATGTGGAGGCATTTCCCTCAAACGTATAAGGAAATATTCTACATACTACATCTTCATGCTCTACACTTTGGAGTCTAATGGCCAACATAAAATTCTTTATGTGATCTTCGGTATATTGTTTAGAATCTGGATCAAACTTAGGAAACCATTTCTCTGGGTGCTTTGGTAATGGGTGTTGGGGTCTGGGTGCAGCCACGACATATTGATCGAGCCAGGGTCTAGCGAAATTGTTTTGGTTTTCCATGGGTGTAGGTGGCATTGAAGGCTGAGATGGTTCAGATAAGGAATTGCCTTCATCAGATGATTCTCCTCCTGAAGAGGATGGAGATGAATGAGGTGGGGAGGGTGGAATACCATATCCTTTGGTTCCAAGGATAGGTGTTTCGGCAGGGTCTGTCGTATTATCTCCTAAAGGGTTTAAAAGTAGACCAGTGCCTTCAAGATGTTCTCGGATATCCAAGAAGTCAAGGGGTTGATTTAGCGACCTACCAAGTTGTCTAATATGGGATAAATCACTATGTGTCCTTATGAGTGACTGATGAACAATTTATTGTACGTCGTCCCCTTGGGGATTTTGTGTTACCAACTCAATGGGAATCTCATGATTTTCGTTCAAGGTAGTTGTTGTTTCGAAAGTAATTTTGTTATCTAAGTGACTACGTGTTACTACAGGGGAGTGAGTGTGTGGGGAAGGAGTCTTGCAACTTCCACATGCCATCAATTGTATTCAGCCCTCCTTCTAGTGTCATTTGTTGACAGGCAAAAGTGATTGTCTGTCAACTGGAAGAACAAGTCTGGTCTGGGGTTTTCTAAGTAACTCAAGCCATTTGGGGTAACTTGTTCTAACGGGTTTAATGGATCCGTTAGCCAATCTAAATTCCTAAAATAAAGAGAAAGGGATAACTAACTAATGCTAAAAACTATGATATATATTATATAACTATTGTAAATGTATTTAAGAAGAAAAAAAAAACATAAAAATATTACTTATAAACAACATTTACAGGTTGAAAGTTTTACTGGGAACTTATGAAATCAATATAAAAATAATTGCTTTTGAGAAGTAGATAAATAAAACACATTTGAATAGTTTTTTGTCTTCTTTCTATAAATATAAAAAATCTTGAATTAACTAAACTATGAAACACAGATGTACAGATATTCAAAAGCTGATCTAAACTTTCTGGTTTTGCTAATACATAAATGACATAAATTAGAAACACAAAGAAGATAACCTGATGCTAGTTCGTGAAATGTGTCTAGGCCTTTGTATGAATCAAGAGCATCCAGCTACCATGCCTATGAGATAAATTTGCAATAGACTTATACTGAAACTGTTCTGAATAAATTCATGGAATGTATTGGTAACCAGATTTTAATAACAGAATAGGGAACACAAATTAATTATGTGATCTTATGATCACAAATGATTACAGTTAGATAAATCTGAGTGTAACATATTCATTTCATTGTTCAACTAAATATCAAAGAGAAATTCTGATACTCAAATTGAAAAGGTGACCATAGTGTCAATATTTGGAGCAACAAATCATGAACGCTATTTATAAAATGGACATTCTGAAACATAACATATCAATGAGTCTAAAGCTACAAGACATATTAAGATATCAATATTAAATAAAAAAAAACATTAATGAAACACCATTCAAAAAGGACTAAAGCCAAAATGTTGTATACTTCTCCATTAAGTCTTGAAACATCATTCGTCCATCTTTGGCTCCAGGCCAAGATGCCTTTCATTTACAAAATAGAGAGTATTTAAAGAGTTTTTGAAATCTCAACTTCCTATCTCCTAGGATAGGATCAGATCCCTTAAGATCAAAATATTACAAATATGGAGGGCCTACGACCACTCATGATCAAATTGTATCTTCAAAAATTTATAATTTTTGTTTCCTATTTACAAAATAAACAAAAAAGAGATACTAATCATCTAGATCGACCATGTTCCACCTCATAAAATTAGCATCAGATATACCATGTCTTGAAAAAAGAAATAGGAACAAGTTAGATAATTTATTAACAACTAATTACTAAATTTTATATAAAAATGACTTGGCTACAGAATCGTGAGATTCTGTAGCCAGTATTATGTTGGCAAAAGAAATCTAATTTCAACCGATTTGATTCAAAAAATAGCATGACTCTAATAAGAGGGAAAAAACCGTTTTACCATTTAACCAATGACTAAACATGGATCAAGATAACTCAGAATTTATTATGGCATTCACATTGTCTGCATTGTTTATCACAATGTTGTCTATCTTCTTAAGACGCTTGGATTGTCTCTGTTCATTTGCTCTGAGTTCACAATTTTCTTTTATGAGTAATTCATTGTGGTTTTCGAGCATTTTGATTCGAGCTTGGAGGATAGGAATATCAATATAGTATCGTTGGATCCAATGTAGGTAGACTTCACAATGCGCAGGAGAAACGATCTGTTGATGGGGCATACAGTCAAGACTGGTTGCATCAATATTTCTTGTTACTTTCCCTAGACCAAGCCTAATACTAGTGAACTCACCTTTATCCTTGAGACATGGTGGAAGATTGTTAACAAATTCGTATGGCTGATTAGGATCCAATTTATGACAATCTAGATCTTCTTTTGCAAGAAACTTTTCAATTTTGGGATCTGAATCTGCATTGATCTTGATTGGGGCGATCAAGCTCAAATGAGGCTTAGATCGATTCCTCAAACTTCTCGAAATGAGCCGACCGACTCTTTTATTTCAGAACCCTGTCATTGTGTTCTTCTATTTTGACTATTTGTGAGACTTGTCGACATAGGGTTTCACATTGGTGTTATGGCCATTATCCAAATTATGCACAGAAGGTTCACTCCACTCACAATCTACAGCCTGTTTCTCAAGCAGGAATGGACTGGCCATTACATTGTCTAGGGGTTTTGTGAATGACTTAGTATTCGAGCTGTCAGAGTGTTCATTTACCAACAATTCATCAGAATTAGGGCCGACAGTGGAAGAACAACCATTTCTCACTAAAAATCCATCCCAATAGTAGCCTATGGTTTCCAAGTGGTGTGTTAACAGGATTTTGATTAAGCCGTGGTGAAAAAGGCTTGAGTCAAGACTCTGTTTTTTAAATCTTTTGGACATCTTGTATAGGCTTCTGATCAAATAGAAATATGGATTCAAATGAAAACCTATGAAGTGCATAAGCAATCGTATATGATAAATAAAAACTAGGCCATAGCGACCCTCACAGGTCACAAACTATTTAAGAACTGACAAGAGACCATGCCATCTAACCTTAAGCAAAGACACAAGAATACCTTTATCACAACAATCAATCTTTTTGGAGGTCACGAAGAGGCCCTAGGGCACTTCTTCGATTTTCGAGTTCTTGAAACACTTCTTACCAATGTATGGAAGTCCTGTGGCTTCGCTGATAAACTCATCAGTCACCTCCAACTAAATATCTCCAACTTTTTCCCTATACCCATCAAATGTTTGTGCGAATTCCTTAGCCATGTGAAGGTTATACCCTTCAAACCTTTTGATAAAGGTTTCCCAGCCCTGGCCTTTCAAATCCCCGACAACATCATCACGAGACAACAACGCTTGAGATCCATTCGGCTCTATTCAAACAATAGGATCCATTAAGAATATAACTAGATTGTAACAGGGGTGACTCAAGCTAGCTATGGGTTTAGATGGCAGGAGCAGGAGAAACAAATCTGAGCGAATAAAATGGAAAGAAAACAAACAAAACCCCTACGTGATCATAGTATAAACATTAAGGTTTCAGTCATGAAGTTCAAGCGCTCCTGGTAATGAAAGCCTCATGTAAAGAGTATAATTCAAACCCTCAACTCATAGTGAAAATCCCGTCAATTCACTCTGCCAACCAAAGATCAAGTACAATATACGATTCTGGTGCATTTAATTCCCATGTCTAGGAATGACTATAGTTGGTTTGCAAAGGGTTCAAATAAACATGTTTATAATTCAAATGAAAAACAACAATAAGTATCATATCAACATTCAAAGTAATAAAAGAAAATTCATTCAAGTGTTAAACATGGAGTAGATGCAAGCACAATGACCCTTTTAAAAAGATGCTTTGAATAGGGATATAATACAAACTAAGTTTTCATGCTTGATTCATGATTTCATTCATGAATCAAACATGAAACAAAAACGAAAACACAAATATTAGGGAATAAATGAACATCTTTTATCATCCAGTAATCATCCCAAAATGGTAATATTTATAGGATGAGGTGAAGGCAACTACAGGAAGTGTTGTTTGTCGTTCAAATAACAAAAACATGTAGGGATTCCAACACATAGAACTATTGTTTTTGTGTTGAGTATATTTTAGGTTGGCACCATTTTAGAGTCAAGAAGGGAAAATATTTTATAAGAATAAGTCTAGGTGTGTCATTTAACGATCAAATCAATTATTAATTAAGATAACAATAGAGTAGTACAATTCAATTTTTTAGATACAAGAATGAAATTTAGGGAAACACCACTCTAGTTATTGCAACTATCCATTATTTATTCATGATGTGTTTGAACATATTATATCGAAAAGAATGCTAATTATCTACTCCGATATATTTTTAATAGACCAAGTCTAGACGATGTTGCTTTTAAATGCATCATTGGAATTTATAATCCAAGTTTGATCTAGTGAGAAGTGTGCCACATTAGAAATCAATGACTGAGAATAGAAACAGAGGAGTACTCTTTGATTCTTTTCAAATATGAGAGGGTAGAAGGAAAACCCACTCTAGTTATTACAAGTGTCCAGTATTTATACCTTTAATGAGATAGAATTTTTTCAATATGAGAGAGTAATAAACTGCTTAATTTACTACTTTAAAGATATACGGGGTGGTGCAAGATAATGATGGTCTCTCATGACCTGTTAGTGGCAATGAAAACATGGAAAAACAACAATCTGTTAACTTGGAGGGATCATTCAAGGTAATTTAGCAATGAATTCGAAGATGGTGTAAAAAGATGAAATTGAGGAAATTGAATTCAATTTTCAAATATATAATTATTATTTATAGAATTTGTGAATAACTATGTGAAAAGTTTTTATAACAGTGGTATGCTATTTTTAAATCAAAATATAATGTATATGTTTCTGTTAGTGTAGGAGTTGAGTAACTTAACGATGAAATTTCCTTGAAAAACGTTGTACAATTGTAGAGAACCCATTGTTCTAGTGCAGGGTTATTTTTTAAAATTTATAATATTAATTTAATATATTTTTTAAATTATGAAAGTCATTATGTTCTTGAAATTGCAATTCTTTGCATTAGTGCAAGAAACGAGGGTCTTAACATTATGAAACATTTTTTTTTTTTTAGATTGTAGATCTTAGTCTCTTCTAGTGCAATGCATAACTTATTTTAAAAATGGTTAAGCTGATAAAAAGTTATAGCATAAATAATATAGGTATGTATTTTAGGATTTTGATATATGTCAAGACAAAATTAATAAACAATATTAATTTTTAAAGAATTATATTAATAAACATCTCAATATCTCTAATAAACAATGTCAAGAATAGAGATATTGAGATGTATTCCTAAAAATGGATGTTTTAATGTATTTGTATACCAAACCACTAGGTTTGTCATCTCGAACCTAAATTCGAGGAAACCAACTTAGGAAACATGTATGATAGAATTATTAGTCCCACTTTAAAAAAAAATGAAATCAAGAGAACACACATGCGCTCTAAGAATGTGTACTCATTCTAGGAATGTGTGCACATTCTAGGAATGAGTGAATTCTCTAGAGCATGTTCTCTCTTATATTCCTAATGTTATTTATCTCCCTCTCTCCCTCTTTATATCCCCCCATCTCTCCCCTCCCCTCTCTCTTTATATGTCCCCCCTCTCCCCCTCTCTCTCTTTCTCCCTTCCCCTCTCTACCCCACNCCCCCAATTTTCCCCTCTCTCACCATCTCCTTTTGGATCTCTCCCCTACTCTCCCCCATCACTCTCTCTTTACCGTAATCTCCCCATCAATGTGAGCAATAAGAGAAATCAGTTCAGGGTTGGGTCTATTCAAGTCACAAAAGGAATGTTCTTTTGGTCGAGAAACCTTACAACAACAATCAACTAATGTTTATTCAAATCTTAGACAAAGAGTCAATTTGTAAAAAACTCCATAATCTTACTTGTCCATGTTAATTTAGAAACTGATAATAAATTGGCATTGAGGTTCAACACATGATATACATCAACAATCCTCCCATGTAGACATGGAACGTCACCATGACCAAAAATCTCGAGAGAAAAGTGATCAACATATATATTTCTCTCCATGGCTTTATATAAGGATGTGAACAAGGCAACATCCTTAGCCATGTGATGAGTGCATCTAGAATCAACTACCCATTCATTCTACATGGAATGAGAAAGAAATGCTTGAGAAGTTCTCACTTAGAAGGTAAAATTCTTAGTAGGACGACGAACAATTGACAAGTCTCCTTCAAGGTGCTTGACATTCTCCTCTAAGTCGTCTCTCTTCTTGTAACAATTTCTCTCCACATGTCTAGCCTTTCCATAGTACCGACATTGCTTCTTCTTTCAATTTTTCTAGGGTGGATCTATCTATCCTTTAGTTTTATGGTCAAGGAATTCTGGTCTTTCTATAGGTTTATAAAATCATCCTCTTTCCTTATGATGCACCTTGCTCTTTCCTTTGAGAAAGTGATCTTGGTATTTTATACCAATCTTCCCTTCATCAAGAATTTTGTGTTGATCATTAATCAGTAAGCCACAAAACAATTCAAAGGTATAATCCTACCATCTTCCTTGCATGCCTTCCAGTTGGTGCAGAATGTCAACATGAACAAGTCCAGTGGTTTTCTCATATTCATTAGGACCAACTCGATGAGTTTTCCATCTTTCTTTCGATAATTATTTCCACATTATCCCAATTGCAATTGCATTTCCTTCACAGACACCAAATCGTCATCCATTCTGTTGAAATAATGAGGATCGAGAGAGATCAACTCTTTCTCCATTTGTATGACATGGCTCTCATCAATTTTGTTGAACATAGACTTCATACTTTTCCACACTTGATTAGGACATTTGATTCCTATGGTATGGAACCAAATCTCGTGTGAGATATAGGTCATGATGACCCCCACAACCTCATCCTTCTTTCCATCAACAAAAAACTTCATTTGATTGTTGTCAGATCTGGAATCACAATCTCCGTATATTTCCATAGTCCTTTACTCTTCAGTAGGGTTTCCATGTTTTGTGCCAAAACAACATAATTTGATCCATTTAGAACAAAATGATCGATCTTCAAAGCCATCTTCAATATCTTAACAAATCTGATGTGTTTCCAAGGTTATAGTCAACAAATCACCAACCCACAGTCAATAAAAAATAGATCCGACTCAACAAGATTTGTAGACAACAAGTGAGGTATAAAGCATTCAATCTGATACCATGTTGGGGATTAGGTGTAACCTGATAAAAAAAAATGAAAAAAACTACAGATAATCGAAGATCAGGAATAGCCTTCAAGAAATTGGTGGTGTCTAAAGACATTGTTACAACACTTAAGCACAACGGATTGTGATTAGAACATGACGATGCATATTGAACATGCACACCATTCTCACCATAATTGACATATGATAATAACCCATCAGGTATGCTATTTATAGCGTCAATATATAACCACCTTCCTTGGAATCGAGAAGATCTTTTCCACATGTGACCGTGAGTTCTTAGAGTTAAATCCATCAAATCCACATTGTCTAGTTGGCTCTTCAAGGCCCAAATAGTCGACCACCCATGCACCCAATTAATATTTGATTGGTCGGTTGGTCGGTCCAAAAAAAGACTATATTTAAGTACTAGTCAAATTTCTTACCAACAGGCTTGTTGACTACTCGATCGATTGATGCATATATCTGGTGATTCTAGGAGAAGTGTGATGAACCATTACAACCTGAGGTTCCAAAAAGTTTAATATTTGGAGGAAGAAATGGAGAAGTGGCTAGTCCACTACTTGAATAAAAATGAAGACATTGAAGATACACTTCACCTACTAATTTATTATTTTAAATATATTGAAAATGAATTGTTCGATATAAGAATCAAGCATGAAACAATGGTTTCTCCCATGCAAGAGTACATCGAATTATGGTTAAAGAATGCATTGATCAAAATAATTGAACCAGATCAATATAAGGTAGTTACTGTCATTAAGGAACCTCCAACTGAGCACTCTACAAAAGGGACATCAACAAGCAAATGACAGGTTGGGTCTTTCCATCATCGTAAGTCAAGTAGTCATATTTCTAATCCTTTGATTCCTTTTCTTCTCATTTAGTAGTCATCCAGCCTTTCTTGTTTCATGTTTTGTGAAAATCAAAACTTGATTCCTAACTGTCTCCTTTGTTCTTTTCAGGTCTTTCTTTTATTGGTCCATGGGATCCCTATCTGAGTCTATTTAGGAAAAACACATTTATTTTACAAATATTATAGACAATTATTTTTAAAATGTTTGTATATTTTTTTAGGATACCCAAAGAACTATTAGGTACATGTCTAGTGATTTCTCTAACTTTGAGCCTTAAGCATGATATTTCAGAAGTAGGTCTATCAAAGCCTCTTTGAGTTTTAATTGCAAAATCATGTTAAGATCTCTACAAATGTGGCCTATATTTCTCATTCTGTCTAATGATGTGTTCTACTTTGATTATTCTATGATGGAAATGAAGTACTTAAAATTTCATACATTTATGTTTTACATTCCTGTATAATATCATAAATATTCATTTTTGAATAGGCTTGGTCCTCTCTCAAGAATTCGTGTATGTGAATATTGATTCCCTCAAAGTCTAGTTTTATAACATTCCCTACTTGTGAATATGCTTTTAGGAATAAGTTCGGTCCTCCTCAAGCATTTGTTATATTCTTGTATTTTAATTAACAAAGTGGAATGCCACCTCTCTAAAAATGCAGGATGATTTATCCTTGTGATGTTATCTTTAAGACCTTGAACAATATTTCATATCAACACAAGCATTCATCATCAATATCACTTGTGGTGAATTTCCATCTAGTGAAGTTCTCATTGTGATTTATTATTGGGGGTTATTTTAACATTTTTACTCATTGTTGAAGTAAATTTGAAGAGAAATTTTGTCATCTCTCCTAACTATGTTGGAGTTCGAACAATACATGTTAATTGTGGGCATGGAAACTACAAAAAAACACATTGAAGAGATAAAGAATAATATTTTTTGTACTAGGGAGAAGGATAATCCATTGATAGTAGACTTGCACCACATTGTGAAACATTTATTTGTTGAATTATATAATAAATAAGTCAATTTTATAATGGAACTAATCCATATATTCAAGGAATTTAATGTAATTTTCGAGTGTTTGTGTGTTTTATATTTAATTTTCATGCTTCCTATACAAGTTGTGTCTATTAAACAACCTTCTCTCGATTTGACATTGTAGTGGGGTGCAATAGTAAATGGTAGATAGGTATCTAGTTGTAATAATATTGATTGCAAAAATATCGAACATTAAATCGATGATATTAGAAAAAAAAATGCATTTGTTATTTTCAAACATTCGACAAAACATTTATCATAAACATGGATTTTTTTTCCAATAGTACACATCCAACCAACCACTTTATAAAAAAAACATGTCAATTTAAGAAATACATTTATATTGATTCCATTGAATATCCTAAAATACAATTACTCAATGATGTTTTTCATACATCCCAAGGGGGCGTCTAAAAGTAGTCCCAATACAAGTTGTCTTTGGTGGCATCAATTTCTAAATTTACTATTGCAATGAACAAAATACCGTAGAAGAACAATTAAAATCATCTTTTCAACAAAGTTAAAATCAATGAAGAGTAATATAATACTTCACCCACTTAACATGAAGATAATTTGCGCTCCATGACTTTGAAAATATCAACTACCCCAATCCAGAGGCTTGAGATGATGCAATGAATTTTTCAGTGCATGTTGTGCATGTATTGAGCGTTTATATAAATTATTCTATATGCATTTCTTGTGAAAATATGTTAGTATAAAGTATGTGTAGTCTCTTAAAAATATATTAGTTGTGAGTTTATAATCTATATTAATTACATTCTCACCATACCGTGTGTGATTATGATGGCAATTTGAGTACTTATTATTATATTGGATGTGTTTTCTTGTTATCATCCTTCCCACATTGCCTGAAAGTCATCATAACCTTACATGATCTCACACATTTCCCATCTATCATAATAACCTTACATGATTCATAGGAGAAAATATACATTGATGCATCGACTATCGACCCCCTACCATCAGAGTACATATGCAATGCAACATTCCTTGAGTTGGGAATAGTTGGGACCATAGTTTTTCTAATTCTTCTTCCTCATTGCTACATTTCTCTTATTTGTTAACCTAATCATTGCCACAACTCCTAGGGTTGTACATCGACTATCACATGTACATGTTTGCTTTCCTATAGCACCAGTAAATAGATGCTATAGAATACTAGTCTGTATTTACTCATATACGACACATTCACTTGTTGAAACTCACCTTCTATTGTAACACGCCTTATGTTGCAACACACCCTCTATTGTAACACACATGTTGCTGCAACACATCTTCTTCTATCACACGCCTTCTGTTGCAACACATTTTCTGCTACAATACACCTGTTATTGCAACACATTTTTTGCTGTCACACACCTTCTACTGCAACACAATTGCTGTTGAAACACACATTTTGTTGTCAAAAGCCTTCTGTTGCAACACACCTCTCGTTGCAACACATCCCCTGCTACTACGAATATTATTATGTGGCATGTCTCTTCTGCAACATGTCTCTATTGTAACCCACCTATTGTTGCAACACACCTCTGCTGCAAGATGAAACCCACAGTCGGTGTAATGCATTCTGCCACAACTTATAATCACAATCCTTTGTGCTATCTTAGCCACAACGTTACTTTTGTAATCTAGGAGAAAGTACAATATGTTACCAGTATATAATATACAAGAGAGAAGTATATAATATACATCACTATATACACACACATAGACATATATTGAAACATAAGAAAAGTACCGGACTTAGGAAGTTGACATGTTTGGTCAACTGGCAAGTCTAGTCTGTAGGGTCGACTAGCCCCTATAACATCTCCCCCCTCAATTTATTTCTCACCCCAATAAAGAGGGAGGGTGTGACTATTACATTGATAAGAATTTTTAGAAGGAAATATTACAAAAATGAGAGAGAAAAAATATTGAGAATGACTGGCTTTGTTGGCTATTTGATATTGCTATTGTATTTTGACAAAATTCACACTAGCTACCGACTAATTTATCCTACTATTTTCTTGGGCTTCAATTTCTCCTCTGATTTCTCTGTATGTCCAATTGTGTCTTATTGAATCATTCCTCATTGGTGTATCTATACATTTGGAGGCAATGTTGTTTCCCCTCTATCTAAGTGAGACTCTTGCATTCCTTCGAATACTATTTCTAGTGTTACTGATTAGTTGCTTGCTGTCAGGAAGTTTGATTCCAACTTTGTTGGGTTGAAAAAATGAAACCTTTGTTTGTATGATGAGGTAGCACATGTCTATACATGATGTTGTGACATGCCTTCAAATGTTGTCTGATATATTTTTGGATCGATCTACTTCATATGTTGGGAAAACATATGCCACTCATCTATCAAGTATTATGCCTCCACACCTATTGTTTTCAATTATGCTAATAAGTCCAAATTATATATTATGGATGCATATTGGACCGGTGTCGACTCTAGGTCGAACTTTTCTCATGCTTCATGTAACTTTCCCAAAATTTGGTCGAAGTGTCTGGTGGAAAATTTTGTTTCCATCTAGGCCTTCTTCCCATCTCAGAGCCACTCTCTCTCTCTCTCTCTCTCTCTCTCTCTCTCTCTCTCTCTCTCTCGCCGTTCAAGTTGTAGCTCCACTTCTTTCTTTTTTTTGATCGGGGTTTCCAAAGCCATTCTTAGATATTCACAATGGATGTTTATGGTTTGGTGTTTATAATAATAATAATTTATTTTTAAACTATTAATAGTTTAATTTTAGTGTAAATGGTTTAGAATCTATAATAATTTGTTTGTGGGACAAGGATCCTCTTGATATGTGTTTATAATCTCTCTTCTTATAAAAATGTTTCTTTAATAAAAAAGTGAGTGAATGAAAGAAATAGTCAGTATGTATATACTTTTTAAATATGGAAAAATAATAAAATATAATATAAATGTGATGTATAAGATTTAAATTTATAAAATTAAAATATATTTTAAAAGTAAATATAAAAATGAAAAGTAAATAATTATAATTATAATGTTATATGATCAATTTTCATCTCTTAAATTTATGAATTTCAATTAATTAATTTGAATTTTTTACAAGTTTAAATTTTATGAGTAGTAAATTATAGATTTAAATTTTATTATAAATATTCTAAAAATTAAATTTAGTGTTTTGTAAACTAAATTTATGTTTATTATTTATAATATTTTTCTCACAAACTTTATATGCATTCTCTACATTATTTTTCCAACTAATTTTATAAATTTGTTTTTTAAATATTTTTCTACTCCTTATTTTACTATAAAATTTACATAAATTTATTCTTATCTTTATAATATTTATTTTGTTAACACTAATATTTATTTTCTTTTAAAAAAACACAAGTTGAATGATTTTCTTTTAAAAAAACCACCAAATTAAATGATTTTCTTCACTTAATATTTTTTTTATAATAATTCTAACTATGTATCTACATATTTCCTTGTAAACTCTTTTTTAATAGGAACGAATATTTGAAGATGGTCCCCCAAGTTATATAAAGAGTACTCTGCCCATGAAATATAGATAAGGTAAGATCCTAGCTAATAGAACCTAAAACATAATACATTTAAGCATAAAATTTATAACATAATTTCTTTGCTTTTTAAATTCAACAACTAACAACTAACTAACAACTAACAGTTCATGTTTCAACAAATTATAATTGAGCAACCTAATATACAAATAATATATATATGATTAAACATACATCACTTAGTAAAATAGTGAACCATTATATCGATAATGACATAAATGCCTCTCAGTGATGTTGTTTCCCTAACTCTGTCTGTCCTCTCTACTCTGCCCAAACTCTGCCCAAAACTAAATCTTTCCTCCCTGCCAGTTAGGAACAGAGCCTATCCGGCTCCCTAGCTCTAGGATTCCGTGAGGATTCTTGGCCTCCGAGCCCAAAACTCCTAGCAACCGATGCTCCCCTGTAACAGTCCAACAAATTCCTCAATCTTAAGACCAGGAAATGCAGTTTTCCAATACCTCTCTTGGAAAAATGCTCCAATACAATTCCCCCTTCTCCCCCCAAAACTCCCCCTCTCAAATGTCTTTGCCCCCTCACATGCCCTCGTCCATTTACCGCCTCTCCATTCAATGTCAACCACCTTATCCCTCCATTCAATGCCAACCATGCCTCAATACATTAAGTTTTCTATTAAATAAATTAAAATTTATTAAACTTTAATTTGTTACCCAAACATTAAATGAGTTAATTAATTAATCAATATACATTAAACAATAATTAATT
>JASDQU011103694.1:30336-45173 GCA_032191745.1 Picea mariana
CCGGATTTAGGAGCAGAACGAACTGATTAACCGACTGAATACAATAAACACAGAGATATGAAGAACAACACAGATATCCAGTGAACAATATCTTCTATTGAATAAATGAAATAGGTTGAAACTATAAAACTGCAGAATTGAAACACTTGCTCGAATGGTGGTAGCTATCTCTAAGAAGAGATGTGGCTGCTATGTGCACTCGTCTGAGCAGAATGATTACATTGAGGCTCCAAATGCCTTTTTAATATTACTCATGAATGTCAAAACACTAGACATCCAAAAAACTAACCCTAGGAGGTGAAACACCAAAAGTCATGTGGACCCCTATCGGTAAGTTGGTACCTCAACTTCCCGGGGTCGTAACTTTTGCATATGACCTTCGTTTTAGGTGTGTGATAGCCCGTTGGAAAGGTATTTTAGATAACTACACATTTTGTCATCAAACTCGAAGTATGTCTACAGTTTGATTGTGGCGAGCCAAAAAAACATTGTTTAGAGCTCCAAAACGGCCTTGGAAGTACAACAAGATGTGCTGACATGAAAACATACAAAATAAGTCAGTTGGATTAGGTGAGAGGCCACCAATATCCACCTGGAAGATGTGTAGGGCTTTAGACAACCCTAGAAGTGTAGAACCCGCAATTACAAAGAAGTACAGAAGAACGTGATGAACTAAATTGACAAGAGGAGACAGTTGGAATAGGTGGGAGGCCACCAATATCCACCTCGATCAATCCTCACCCCTCAAGAAGCAATGGTATCCATTGCATTGAGTTCCCCCATCAGGTGAGAAAAATTCTATTGGATTTGTCCCCTAGTGAGCCACTTGCCTTGGTGTAGGAGTTTCCCTACCTTGACAACTCGATAAATTTGGATCCTTTGCTGGTGAGTGCCCTTGACCTATGTGTCCACTATATAATCAGTGGATGCATGTTCCATGCAGTCAGGGTTGAGCTCTATTGGTGTTAGTTGTTCTGCGATCTCTGAGGTATCCAATAATGGTGGAAAATATGGCCAAAGGAGGTCCACATTGAACATTGGGTGCAAGCCAAGGAATGGTGGAGTGTTGAGCTCAAAAGCATTGTTACCCACATCCTTGGTGATGGTGTAAGGCCCATAGCAAAGTGGGTGGAGATTCTGATGAGGCCCTGTAAGACGCTCCTTCTGAAAGTGTAACAAGACCTTGTCTCCAACATGAAACTGATGCGGAAACCTGTGTTGATCATGGCGTTGCTTATACTTAGCATTGGCTTTCTACAAAATCTCATGGACCTGTTGGCGGATGTGTTGAATCCACTCAATGAATATGGTGTCTTTGTCTGCGTGGTTTCCAGGGGTAATGCAACATCAATGGGACCCAAGGGTTGGAATCTCAATCCCACCTGAAATGGGTTATGGCCGGTGGATCTAGCGAGAGCCCTATTGTAACTGTGTTGAACATAGGAGAGACTCTCATCCCATGTACGTGGATGCTTAGAGTTGTACATGAGCAGGATGTGCACAATCATCTGATTGACAACCTCTGTTTGGTCGTCTGTTTTGGGGTGGAAAGCAATTGATTTAGTGAGCTTGGTGTCCAATAGTGACCAGAGACTTGACCAAAATGTGTTGTTGGCACATGCGCAGACCTAGGGTTCAATGCTTCAACAACGCACCAACAAAACCCTTAACTATCGGCCCTTTCGACAACACTTGCGAAGCAGGTAAAGTCTCACCCGAGGTAGAGGCAGGGGGGGTTGCAGGACTCAAGTGTCTACAACCTAGCTGGGACACAGATTTATGATCACAATACTTAACAGAGCACTTAACAGTTAACATTCATTAGTCTTTAACCCTTTATTCACATCATAGGTAAAACCCTAATTACAGAACAACGCAGTATTCAACAAGATCTAACACATCCAAGCACTTAGCACATAGAAATAGATCAGATCTAGCATTCATTCATATCACTAAGCACTAAGCTACTACATCAGATGCATCTACATACATAAATATTACAACACTAAGCATAAATCATATCAATCACACAGAGCAATCACAACACATGATATACGTGGTTCACCCCCAGTGTGGGGCTACATCCACCAACGCTTCGTCTTCTTTATTATCATCTTTCAATCCTCTTACATGCACATAGCCACAAAAGCAACTCTACATAGGACAGGAGATATGCACGCACCTCGCCAAATCGTCTTTCCCCAATCTTGGCATAGCACAGAGCCTTCTTACAATCACTTGCACTTAGCTCTTCAAGTTCTCAACACACAGTATGCACAAAGCATTCATAACTATTTTCACTTAACTCACTGGCTTGCAACTGACTCTTTCTTACATCGCCTAGCTACTTATTTATACCTTACAAAAGGGCCTAAGCATGGGTAAACCCATGGGCCAACATCCCATACCTGTTACATAAACCCTAAACCCAAAAAGCCTGCAAAAGGGGGCGAAATCCCGTGATCTCCACTTTGCTTGGGCGCTTCGTATTTGACCAGCCTGTCGAAGTCCCAAAAATGGTCAAACATGACCAAGGTTCTCCAAAACTTGGTCAAGGGCCAACAGGTCCCCAACACTCACCTGTGACTCATCCGGAGTCACTCTAATTTGGGCAACTCTGCTTCGAAGATCTCGAGATGCCTCGACTTGTTGTTTCACTAGAGCCTCCTTCTCGACGAACTCCTGAATGACCTTCTCAGTGACAGGTCCTTCCAAGCGTTGTTCCACTGAGGTGACCACTAGTTCCAGTTGTGTGCCTTGTCCCTCGATCTCCTCTAAAAGTGTGTAGGCTTCATCCTGGACCGGCTGAAGTCTTTGGGTCACGTCCACGAATTTACTCTGGATGGCATGGACCTGTTGTTGAACTATGCGTTGTTCTTGTGACCTTTTCATCTTCTCGACTCCTGACAGTACCTTCAACGATGCTTGCACTGTCATTTCTTTTTTCTTTGCTTCCTGGAGCTATGACTCCAATGTCCTTAGTTATGGGTCCTCTGCAAGGTGCTCATAAATTTGCGCACTTCAATTTCTTAATTGCTTGCATTCTAAGGTCAATGCCTTGATTCTTTCGACTACGCTCCGAGCAATTTCTTCCCTCTGATCTCGCACTTCCCGCGGAGTGCTTGGCACTGCTTGTAGTTCTAGTTATGTTACTCGTGCTTGGAGCTGCTAAATGGATTTGGCGAACTTACCTGCTTGGCTCTCATTTGTTTCCTCTTCCATCTATGCCAGGCCCAGCACAGAGCGAAGTGCTCTAGTAACTGCTTCTTTAACTTTAATCTGCTTTACGAACAATTGTTCTTTTTCCTTCTGGATCTGCGCTTTATCCTCTGCAAACTTTTCCCGGAGGTCATCTTTCTCTTGCTGTGCAACCCAATGTTTCTCTAAGGCTTCCTCCTTTGCTTTCTTTAATGCCTCTGTGGCCTTCTCCTTTTCCTCCTGGACCCGAAAAAGGCGAGCCTCTGTCGAATCTGCTAATCTGCATAGCTGGGAAAACTCATCTCCTACTTTTATGCCTCTTGATGACAACGACGCAGTAGACATTGCGCGGCTCAAATAAAGAGCCTATTGTACCCCTTTGAGATCCGCCTCGATCCTGTCAAACATTGTCTCATGTTTGGCTTCGCTTCATTGCAAAATGTCCTCTGAGGTATCTGATACAGTGACGATGATGAGGTCAATATCATCCACTGTGAGCACAGTTTGTAATGGAGGTTTATTGGCTTGTGACTTCTTTTGCGTTGAGGGTTTCTTTGGAGAAACCTTTATTTTCTCGGATGTCTCTGTCTCTGTAAGGGGATCTTTAGGTGGTGTCACTTCACCCTGTTCCTTCTTGTCTTCTTCCCCTCCATCCTCTTCTTTGTCTACTTCGTCACCTCCTCCTCCTCCAGGTGAATCTGGTGTAGTCTCCTCTAATGCATTGTACATTTCCTGTACTTCTTCCTTCTTCTTCTTCTTCTTGTTGCTGGGTGCATCATATTCTTCTCGAGTGACTACAGGACTTATGATGAGGTCGGGTTCGGAGAGTTCTTCCTATTCGACTAGTACTAGGAATTTTGCAGGCCATTCCTTGGTGATTTCCTCCATATCTTCCTCGATGAGTTTGTAATAGGACTAGAGCTCTTCCTTATGTTCATCCCTGCGTGCAGTGATGTAAATGAAATTCATGTTTGCGCGGAACTTCACTATTGGTCTGAACCTATGAAGTGTATTCGGCATCATGTGAGGGAAGGATTCAATGGCCCTCTTTAGATGCAAGTAATAGGTGTGTAACACTGCATTGGACTTCCATTTCTTCGCCATGTCACTCGAATACCATAGCATAGTGAACCTCGCAGCCAGTGGTTCACACGGCTCGACTTCAGGGAAGGTTGATCCTTCCAGCATCTCCCAAGCAATGAAGGCAATGAGAATCAACAACCAGCTGAAGTGAAACTCGTAGCCCTGGTCTTGCACTTCGTGGCAATATTGCTCCAACTGGTTGACAAGGTAGCTCGACCAGTTCCCCTGCATTCCTTCAATGCATTTTCCTGTGAGGTCGAAAACAAACCCCGTGACCTGCGTTGGTCTTTTCTTCCTGACGAGCTTACTAGCGATCAACTGGCAAGCTAGGTGGACCGCACCATTATGGATGGAGGATACCTTGTAGCCCTACTTCCCTTTCTCCACATCATCGTAGGTGTCTTTTATTCAATGCACCAAGGCGCGGTCTGTAGCTTTCCCTTGGTAAAAATCTCGAGGATTTGGTCCTTGCGTGCTTAATCTAGTGATCTGGTGGATCAATGTCGAATCTACGGTGATGCACCTATCCAACCACAGGTAACCGCCATGGTAGCATGACAGGAGGATTTTAACGCACTCGTTAACCTCCTGATGTCTGTCGAAGTGTGGTATCTTCATCACATTGAGGATTGTTGATCTTGCGAAGTCCATGGTCCATGGCTAGGGGATTATCTTCGACTTCTTCCCCATTGTGTTGGTCAAGTACTTGTGTGGCACGAGCATTCCATAGTTCTTGCGGTATCCCAAGTTGAAATCATTGATCTTTAGCATCATAATTTGTCCTAACTATGGTCCAACTGTGTGTATCCCCTTCGCTAGGTACGGAGTGATCAGCGTATAGTCGAAGTCCCTCGGGACACTTTCACGACTCACCACGCCAGCCAGAGTCGGGATATAGTCAGGCAGGAGTGACGGGATGAGCTTCGCATTCGCCAAGTCATTGTGATGCTTGCTCCGTTTCTCTATCACAGTTCGGGATGGTAAAGATCGACGCTCAGTCGACGGGGATACTTGCAATTCTCTTGTCGATGAGGCCTGTACTCCTGCGGACATGACCTTCTCAGCCATGAGGTTTATTAGGATCTCTTCGATGGATTTTTCTACTGTGCTAAGGTCTCCCAACATACACGCTCAAGATCAGATATCTCAGGTAAGTGGACAAATACTCAAGGTAAGCAGAACGGGTGGTGAGGTCTCAATAAGCACTGCGTGAAAGAAATTAGTTCTTTGTGGGCTTGAATAATCAAAAATTGAAAAAGTGTCCCCGGTAAGACATTCGACGGGTTAAATAGCTAACATCATAACTGACTCCTCCAATGGGCAGGAATGCCTCAATCAATACAATTCCAGCCGTTATGGCGCAGTCCCAATGGTCCAATGGCGAGCGTTCCAGCAATCACCGTGTTTCTAACTGTTTTGGAGCATCGTTCTAACAGTTGGGACAGCTCCAACGGTCATATTTCTTCACCGTGGCAATGTTCCAGTCTGTGTTGTTTTTCTATTCCAGCGAGGTTCAAGTTCTGCAAACCTTCCTTCTGCGAAGTCCTCTCTGGAACCTCCTACAATTTTTCTAGATTTTTTTTCTTCTTACTGAGGTTTCTTGCTTTCTTTCCTGTGATCTGTGTTTCTGGATTCCTCTTTCCATTCTTATTCTTATCTCCTCTTAGTATAGTAACTTCGCGCTGTTGAGGATCTTTCACAAGGCTCGAGGATAATACTTCTTCTCTTATTGTTTCTAGAGTAGGTGCTCTACTCTCCTGCATGTATAGGTTCTTTAATCCTTCTTGCATTCTTTCAACTTCGACAGCTAAGTCTCTGGACCTCGATTGCTTCGACTTGTCCTCCTGTTCTTCTATTAAGTGCGCTATTCTCCTAGCCATGAAATCCCTTAATTCTTGCTTTTTTTGTTCTATAGCTTTCTGTTACACATGATTTTGGTCACTCTAGTGATGTATCTACAGTTATGTGATTAGGCTCTCATAAGGACTTTTTTCCTGGGAAAAGTGACTATTGTCTTCCTCTACAAAGCATATTTTTAAAATTAGTTCATAGGATGCATATGATGCAGAGTGCGAAAATCCTCATTCTCGTAGGTTTCTCTATACTTGGCCTGCGAGGAGTTCACAGTTTGCTCTATAAGCAGGGTGTGAACTTGTTTCAAGGCTAAAAATGGAAGAAGAGGTTACGAAGGTTTTAGAAGAGGATCTTCTAGAAAATGAGTTGGCATTTCCATGGTTGGCATCCTACTGACTTCTCAGATTTAGTGGGATCATCCTCATCCATTTAACCATCTCTCCTTCTCCTATATATTGAAAGGTTTCTCATGGAAAAGGTTAAGCAAGATCGAATGAAGAATTGATGAAAGAATTGTGTGAAGAACCATGTTTGGATTGAAGCTTGAAGACTCTAGTTGTCTATCAAGTTGTACTGGATCTTCTTCATGCAAGTGTAAAGAAAGTGTGTGTGTTGGAACCAAGGATCATTGAAAGGAAGCTTGTGACATCAAGGTGATCTGGTTGTATCTTATACTTTCATTTAATATAATACAACGACATGTCCCCTTTCCCATAAAATCACTCTTATTTTATTGCATAACTCCTTGATCATATGCATACGTTGACACTGAATATACTTTGCTATCATCACTTTGGTTGGTTTGTGTTGTCTTGGACCTGATTTCACAAGAGCACTGGAGTGAAGTAGGAACAACAGAGAAGCGATATAAAGGTATGTCACTCATTCCTTCTCGGTAGTAGATTCAATGACTACAACTTAGAGAAAGAGTCATGTCATGTCCTATTTTGTTCTAGATCCAGGTGGATCTAGGGAGATCAGTTAGTGTCTGCACCTACCAATTTATCCAGTAACACTTCATCTTCTTCTTTCCTTCGGATCTGATCTCTCTCAATCCAAGTCTTTCCTAACAAAAGTGCAAAAGAAGCATTGTTCTCAACAAACTTAATGACCTCGAATTCTTCTTATGTTGATGCTCCATGAGCAACCATAGGTACATGGGCAAGTCTTCCACATAGGGTTATCAACTTTCCTTTGCTATGGTTCCCAATGGAGGAACCATAGCAAGATTTCTTAAGATTTCCCAAGTACTTTCTGTCATAATGTTCACCTGTGTTTCTGCATCCAATACACAGTCTATGTCGAAGTCTCATATTCTTGTTTATATGCACTCTTTCTCTTTTAAGATATCTAATACACTGGTGTCTCTGTGATCATTCAGTGTTTCTTTCATCTGCAATAATATACCCTCTGATTCTTTCTGGTGCTTTAGCATATTCTTAGTCTCTTGACCTTCCTCATGGCTTTCTTGTCTCATGTTCATCTTCTCAACTTTAGCAATCATTTTAGGGCAGTCCAAAACTTCATATCCAGTAGTTTTACAACAAAGGAAAATAGGACTTCTACTAGGGCATTCCTTAGCAACATGTCTCGGTCTTCTGCAACTATGACAAAAAGTTAATCCTCTCTTTCTTTTAAACAATCCCCAACCTTTCTTGTACTGTGCACTGGGATCACAGTGATGGACCTGCAAAAAATTATTTCTAGGATCCTGCATCCACTTGTTAGTCCAACAATTCTTTCTATGCATAGGGATAAGATATCTTTCACTATTTCTATCAGATATATTCATATCACATCTTATTTCTTCTAGTTGTACCCTAGTTTTCAGACTAGCATAAAATCTATCAAACATACATAGATCCATTCTTTTGAAACAAAAATTTCCACTTATCTTATCTTTATCAGAGCACAAAGATTTAAGATCTTACCTCTTTTCTTCATATCGGACTTCTCTTCTTAGCACATAGCTCCACAAGTCAAGCAGAGTACTACGCACTAAAGAAACAGATCTACACACATAGCTTTCTCTTTTCTTTAGTTCCCAGCATTCACAGTTTCACGTCCTGACAACAGAACCATTTGTTGGCACAGGAGTAGGCCCAGGGTTCAATGCTTCAACAAGGCACCAACAAAACCCTTAATTATCAACCCTTTCGGCAACACCTGTGAAGCAGATGAAGTCTCACCTGAGGTAGAGGCCGGGGAGGTTGCAGGACTCAAGTGTCTACAACCTAGCTAGGAAACAGATCTCACACTACTTAACAGAGAACTTAGCAGTTAACATTCATTAGTCTTTAACCCTTTATTCACATTGCAAGTAAAACCCTAATTACATAACAATGCAATATTCAACAAGATCTAACACATCCAAGAACTTAAAACATAGAAATAGATCAGATCTAACATTCATTCATATCACTAAGCACTAAGATACTACATCATATGCATCTACATACATAAATATTACAACACTAAGCATAAATCACATCAATCACACAAAGAAATCACAACATAGGATATATGTGGTTCACCCCTAGCGTGGGGCTATGTCCACTAATTCTTTGCCTTCTTTATTATCTTCTTTCAATCCTCTTACATTCACATAGCCACAAAACCAACTCCACATAGGACAAAAGATCTGTGTGCACCTTTCCAAATCCTCCTTCCTCGATCTTGGCACAGCACAAAACCTTCTTACAATCACTTGCACTTAGCTCTGCAAGTTCTCAACACACAGTATGCACAAAGCATTCACAACTATTTGCACTTAGTTCACTGGCTTACAAATGACTATTTATTACATCACCTAACTACTTATTTATACCTTACAAAATGTCCTAAGCATGGGTAAACCCATGGGCCGACATCCCATACCTGTTACATAAACCCTAAACCCAAAAAGCCCGCAAAAGGGGGCGAGATCCTGCGATCTCCGCTTGGCCTGGGCGCTTCGTCTTTGACCAGCCTGTCAAAGTCCCAAAAATGGTCAAACACAACCAAGGTTCTCCAAAACTTAGTCGAGGGCCAACATGTGTTGATGAACCTATTGTCCCAATTGGAGATAATGGTCTATGGTATCCCAAAATGGACCCACACTCGTTCGAAGAAGAACTTGGAAATATCTGTTGCTGTGATGTTCTTCTTGTAGGCTATGATGATGGCCATCTTCGAAAACTGATCAATGACCAAAAATACACAATCATTGTCTTGCTTGGTGGACAAAAGTTTGAACATGTAATCCATTGAGATGGATTCCCAAGGCTTCTAGGGTGTAGGAAGAGGCGTGTATAACCCTTTCTTCTCGATGGTTGGCTTGGAAATGGCATAGGAAGTGCAAGATATGATATACTTTTTGACGTCCTGTCAAAGTTTTGGCCAATAAAAATGTTTCTGGAGAATGACCACAATTTTCTCCATGCCAAAATGTCCTGCCATCCGATTGTAGTGGGCTTCCCAAATCATATATGCACGCTCACTTGTAGGAACAAAGATATAGCCTAGATGGCATAGCAGTCTATCCTGAACATGAAAATCGGTGATAGTCATGCCTGTACCCAAGAGCTGATAAGTGGTGGCAAATTTAGGATCTTGATGATAAAGTTAGGGCCACTTAGATGCCTCATGTCCACAATAATGGAGCATAGTGGTGAGTGCAGCACGGGGGAGCGACTAAGGCAGTCAACAACACAATTTGAGCTCCTTGTCTTATACTTGATGTTGATATGGAATTGTTGCATGTAGGTGGACTACTTCTGATGGCGGTTGTTCTGCAATTTCCTTTGTGCCTATATGAACTGAAGGGGCTTGTGATCAGTGTGGATGATCGTCTCCTTTACCAGAATGTAATGTTTCCATTGCCGATAGGCTTGTACAATGGAATACATTTTCTTGTCATAGTTTGGGTATTTCTGGACAGTATCTAAGAGTGCCTCACTATGGTATGCCACCGGATGACCATGTTGAGTGAGAATTGTGCCTACAAGATAGTCAAATGCATCAATCTCAATCTTGAATGGTTTTTGCAGATTGGGAAAGGAGAGTACTGGAGTTGAGCACAAGCAATGATTTAGATCATCGAATGCTCGTTGTTGTTCCTTTCCCCACACGAAATTTTCTCTGCCACCGCCCTCTGTCACTTGGCTGAGGGCCCATGAAATATGGGAGAATCCCAACACGAACCGTTGGTAGAAGTTGGCTAGTCCCAAGAAGCTCTGAATCTCGATTAGTGTGGTCGGGGCTGGCCAGTTACGGATGACTTGGATCTTAGTTGGATCAACATGTACCCCATGCTCATAAAAAATGTAGCGCAAGTATTGGACCCTATTCATACCAAAGGATAATTTTTCCAAGTTGGCATATAGCTTGTGTTGTCGCAGTATGCTCAAAAGCTGTTGAATATGCCGCATGTGCTCCTCCCAAGTTCTGTTGAAGATGAGGATGTCATCCAAATATACCACCACAAAATATTTGTTGAAGGGTCTCAATACATCATCCATCAACCTCATGAAAGTGGTTGGTGCATTTGTTAAGCCAAAGGGCATGACCAAGCATTCAAAGAGACCTTCTTTAGATTTGAAGGTTGTCTTCCATACATCAGTTGGTTCAATGGGAACCTAGTGGTAGCCAGACTTTAGGTCAATCTTGTTGAATAAATTTCCCCCCTTGAGTTGGTCAAGAAGGTCATCAATCCTGGGAATTGGGTATCGGTTCCTGAATGTGATTTTGTTTAATGCTATCTAATCAATAAAGAGTCGTCAGGTCTCATCCTTCTTCTGCACCAATACAATTGGGCTTCCACAAGGGGAGGAGTTGGGTCTGATGTGCCCCTTTTGAAGAAGCTCTTGGATGACGCTTGATTTCGACATTTTCCATCAATGAGCAACAATAGACTGGTCCATTAGGCAGAGGTGCACCGGGGGTCGGATCAATTGGATGCTTGACTTGGCAGTGCGTCGATACCCCAGTGGGTGAGGAGAAGATGTCCCTGTACTATTCCATGATCTCGTCCACTTGCTTCTACTACAAAGAGAGGCTCTGTGTAGAGGCCACAGATGTGGCAGTGACCTTCTACTTACTGTGAGCACAAATCACAAAGAAGATGAACTTCCCGGTCTCTGAAATGACCTTACTGCATTGCTTAGTAGATATTAAATAAATAGCGATAGGAGGCACTACCTCTAGTATCTTGTACAATTGTCTACCCAAATTAATAATAACGCCGCGGGGTCTAGAATCATACACAGCATGAAGCTTCCACAAATATGGTTTTCCTAAAATAACATCACAAACTTCAAGGGGAGCAATATCACACAATACCTCATCTTTGAAAGGCTTGATGTTGTAGGGCAGACGACATTGTTGGCTGACACAAATATCTCTTCCTTGGCGAAGCCAACCGATGGTGTAGGTATATGGGTGTGGTGTCGTCAGTAGGTCTAGCCGCTTGATGACCTCTATTGAGATCAGGTTCTTCTGATTGCTGCTATCGAAAATGAAATGAATCGGATCCCCCTTTACCCACATCTATGAGTGAAAGAGGCATTCCCCTTCCTCTGGTTCTTCTGGTTCACTAGGATGGACTTTGGTGGTAGAAATAGTGGCACTTGGTTCAACATCGATGAGCTGCTTCCCTTCTTATGGATTTGATTTAGAATCAGAATCATCCTCTGAATCAGAAGCCTTCAACTCGACCTCAAGTGATTGCTTGGACCGGCATTATTCAGTGTTGTGTCAAGGGATTTTATGGTACTCACACCATTTTCCTGTGTCCTTCTTCGTCTTTTCATTTCCCTTTTTGTGTTACGGCTTTAACTAGTTTTCCTAAGATTGGCCATCTCGGCTCGGTCCCTTGTTGTGTAGGCTGGGGCCACCTTTTCCCTGCTTTGGCTGTGAGGAGTTTGCAGATCCAAAATCTTGTCTCTTTTGCTTAAATTTATGCTCGATCTTGACAACGTATCTATAAGTCATGCCCAATGAGGCAATCTCCAGAAAATCCATTTTTTTTTAATGTATCTGTGAAAACAATCACGGTATTTGAGCACCAGATGTCGCTCAGAGTCTTTGATACCCAATTTGGTGCATAGGCTATGGAAAATATTGGTTAAATCTAGTATTGTCTGGTTCCTTTCTTGACGTAGGGTGGTCCATTTGGTGTATTGGTCCTCGTAGCTTCCAACAGGGTAGCATTGTTCTTTAATGGTGTCTCGGAAGGAATCCCATGTAGGGGATACCACAAATATTGCAGATTCCTCTACGACCCTTTGATCAGAGTAAGTATCCCACCAGTCCTTGACATGGGGGACGACCTTGAGGAGTGAAAAAGTAATATTTTTCCTATCAGAAAAATTGTGGATCGAAAAATACCCTTCAAGCAGATTCAACCATTTATCTACAACATCCACAATCTATCAGTCCTTCAAAGAATGGAATATCAAAATTTACCTGTACCTTAAAGGTGGTTGCATGGCCACTTGATGAATATGCTTCTAATGTGGGCATCCGTCGAAGGATATGCGCAAAGTTGTCCATGATTTTGTTCCTTTTTCATGCAAGGGCTTCCTCGAGCAACATTTTAATAGGATATCTTGCTCCATCATCTTTCTTTTCATCCCCCATGGGTTTTTTTGGGGCTCGGCATGGCCGATCTTTCAATGACTCAATTGGTTCAAGTCCTAACTTCTTGTACCCAGATCTTGTTGGGTACATGCACGAAGAAAATAAATGAAGAGCTAATCTGAACCCGGGAGTGATAAGTTTCCAATAATTGGTTGTTCTGTCACTCCTTCAAAAGGGTCAGTAATAGATCGTTTTACTTGAGCGATTTGCAATAAAAGGTAAAGTTGAAGTCTTATGCGCTTGAATTCGAAGTGAATGAAAACCTCTTTGGTCTTCCTCATGTGCAATATTTCATGCTTTCCTTTAACATTCTATGTGCGGAAATTCATGGAAAAAAAACAACATAAGAACATAATACACATAATAGATAAGACACTTCACTTGATAACGGAGTTCACACTTGTAGTGGGCTACCTCTCCGGGTAATGCTCCAAAGCCTAACCGCTTTATTCTTCTCGATGTAATGATGTCTCTCCTTTACAAGTTGTAAGGCCAAAGTCCCTCTTCAGTGACGACAACAAGAGATCGGAATGTGATCATGAATGTATCAGCGTCACAAGTTCTCATACTCATGAGGTATCCATGATGCTGACATGGACATCATTCCCACATACTCAATGCATAAAAAAAAGAAGAATAAAATATGATCCCCATCAACATGGAGCCATTAAAAAAGCCTTAGATCTGCTGCTCAGATCCAAAACATAAATATGCAGCCCATACAAAAGATCTCGGAACCCATGAGAATCAGAACTACTTCGTTGGACACTTGTCATGCAAGTGCCACAATTTATCTGTCACATGTAACTGATTGATTTGATGTGAAAGAAAATAATAAACAAATAGATAGAAGGTATAAGATGATCTTGCTGCTTTGTTGTAGCTTCTCTCTGCTCCTTCAAAGCTATAACACACATGTTATGCTGTAACATTTAATGACAAAACAACATAATGAAAAGCATGCATACATCGGCTTCTCCAGCACTTAGCTTGGTGATTGGAAGATCTGTTGCAAAAGCAGACATCCTCATTGAATTTGTGTTGCCGAATTACCCTAAAATGACTGTCAAATCATCTCCATCCGAGTCGGACACTTTCAGACCCAATAGACACCTCTGCCTCGGTTACCGTGCCACTACATCTGCAATAAATGACTCATTATGGAATGAAGCTGCTGAAGTTTTGCTCAGATCATGGAACTAACATCACCACTGCCTTTGTGGCGTCATTTTTCCTAAAAATGACTGTCTCCATGTCTTGATCCGAGCCAGGCACTTTCTGGACGCAAGAGGCAACCTCGCCTTGATTTGCATGCCAAAATCTGTACTGTCCATGCGAGCCGTACAGGTGCACTCCACTGTCATGCTACGTGCACTGGTGTGTGGCTCCAAATGCACATGCTGTCTTCAACTCAGAGCTGGAGGTCCCTTCTTATACAAATTCCGGGCGGTTATTTCATAATGAGGAAGTTAGGCGCATTGGTTATGGAGGCTAATTTAAGGCATAGGCTGTTGGGGAGGTTCCGGGGTTGAATCCCATGGACTCCCTATTTTACACATGTGTTATAACTAATTTTTGGCGCGCTTGCTAAAACTGGCGGAGGTTGAGTTAAGCCCCCAGGCGGGTAGAACCTTATGGTCATGTGGCACAATATGTAACCAAGGGTTGGGCCGAAGGCCTAGCCCCTTTCTTTGGCGCCCATCATACCTTTATACTTTAAAACGTATATGCAACATATAATAAACAAAGAACATTGCGTGGTATAGTGGTTAATGCGGACTTGTGGGGCCTTTGGGCTTCTTGGACGTCATGAGTTCGACTCTTAGGAAATTGAATAAACTTTTGCATTTTCCAGCCATTGGAGGGGTGCCACGTGGCAGCCCATGACTAGGCCATGTGGCACCATATAACTGGTCCACCAAAACTGCCACTTGTCACAATATGATTTGCCAATGAAGTTGACATGTGTCATCATCGAATGTGCCCATGTGTCTTCCATGCCACGTCATCTTGCCAACTCATTTGTGCCACGTGTCACCCTTGCAGTGGTGCCATGTGCCACTTTGAATTTTGCCCTTTGACTA
>JASDQU011103694.1:45232-58118 GCA_032191745.1 Picea mariana
TGATCCGTAACTCCGTTTGACAAGCCGTTTGTGTCGTTAGAAATATTGTGACGTGCTATTTGTGATAATGTCATCTTAATGAATTTTTGGGAACTTTGAGTTTTGCCCTTTCTCTACTTGTTGAGGCCATCCTGAGCCTCCTAGGATACTTCTATGCATTCTGGGACACTTCTGAAACTTCTTTGATGTTCCCTAGATCCATCCAGATCATGCCTCCCCATTGAAAAGAATTTTGGTCCCCAAAAGTCATTACATTAAGTTTCATGTCCATTGGACTTACAATAAGAAACCCTTACCCAAACTACCTCACAAGGCCTAACAATATCAACATGTGCCAAAAGAAAAGAAGTGATATCAATAGTTATCACTTTTACACAATACCCTTCCACGGAGTCTGAATCACAACATGTGATTTACAAAAGATGGCCACTCTCGACTAAATCAAAATGATTTCCTCATTTGTTCAACCATTTTTCCAAACATGTCCTCTTTAACGAGTTGTCCTTTCTCTGGTAGTTGGTCTTCTCCCCGTGGCGGATTTTCTTGCAACACTACCTAACTGGTTGTCTCCCTCAGATATGGTTGTCTGGTCTTCTTGTCCCTCTTTGGGCGTAGATCTGGATGTAAGGACCAACAAGTCGCCTCATGATGCCCATCTCTGCTACAATGGCTGCAGTAGCCTTTCTCCTTCAGAGGTGTATTCCCCCTACTCTTTTCGGTGTGTGGAAAGCAATMTGCCATCCTTGTCCTTCTCCTGGTTKCCATAAYCTTCCTACACAAGGTTTTTCTCTTATAACACTAGGACACTGCRTGGTTATTCAATCCACAAAAAGTGCATGGTCTTTGATGCCAAAAGCTATGTTTTATATGATTAACATGCTTATAATCAAATGGCATTTTAGAGTTTCGAGATTTCTTATACCTCAGTGAGTTTCCTCTGGAGTCAGACTGGAAAGAAGAGTTGGTCTCAACTCTATCACTGTGATGCTCATCTCTCCCTGGAGATGTCTCGAATCCTCGATCATGAGAAGTTGTGCTCTTGGCCTGCACTGAATCAATTTCATCTCTTGATGAACTGTTGACTTCTGGAGTCTCAGTGACTGTCCTGGGGTCTTCTTCCTGAATGGTTTTGGAGCTTTCTCCAACATCTTTTGGGACATAGCCTATCCCGACATATCGAGGCCAAAACACTGCCTCGATGGGATCCACAATGCCTTGGCCATTGGTTCCAAGGCCTCCTCCTTCGTATCCCATTTTTCTCATCAACTTTAAGCTGATGCAATAAGCATGTTGTTCAAGTATTTCAAAAGAATCATCAACATTAATCAAGAAATGAATTATACATGGTTTATTTACCTCTACCTCAAATTGGGACCCTTGGTCTGCTTCTTGAGATGTGTCCAGTTGTCCTTGGTGAGAAGGATCAGTGGAAGATGCTTCTATGTATCCTCCTTGGTTTATCAATGCATGTAGGTCATCTTCATTTGCTTGAAAAAGTGTGCATGCATTTGCACTGTCATGCTCACACCCATAACTGGTGAAGTTGTCATGGTCACAAGATGGTCTTATCACCGTCTCATTCATAGATCCTTCCCCTATCTGCATCTTCATGGCTTGCAACTGCTCTTGCAACCTTTGGTTCTCTTCTTCTGCAACATGCAACAATGTCTTCAATCCAACATTCTCCGCTTGAAGTATTTGGTTGAGCTCTTGAAGCTCATCGAACCATGATTGATTTAGTGACCTTCTCATCCTTAGCTTCAACACCTACAATTGGAATCAAGCCTGCTCTGATACCAAATGATCTGAACCCAGAAGCGATAAATTTCCAATAATTGGTTGTTCTATCACTCCTCCAAAAGAGTCAATAATAGATCGTTTTACTTGAGTGATTTGCAATAAAAGGTAAAGTTGAAATCTTATGTGCTTGAATTCGAAGTGAATGAAAACCTCTTTAGTCTTCCTCATGTGCAATATGTCATGCTTGCCTTTAACATTCTATGTGCGGAAATTCATGGAAAAAAAACAACATAAGAACATAATACACATAATAGATAAGACACTTCACTTGATAACGGAGTTCACCCTTGTAGTGGATACCTCTCCGGGTCATGCTCCAAAGCCTGACCGCTTTATTCTTCTCTATGTAATGATGTCTCTCCTTTACAAGTTGTAAGNGCGGTCAGGCTTTGGAGCATGACCGCTTTATTCTTCTCTATGTAATGATGTCTCTCCTTTACAAGTTGTAAGGCCAAAATCCCTTTTTGGTGATGGCAACAAGAGATTGGAATGTGATCATGAATGTATCAGCTTCACAAGTTCTCATACTCATGAGGCATCCATGATGCTGACATGGACATCATTCCCACATACTCAATGCATAAAAAGAAGAAGAATAAAATATGACCCCCATCAACATGGAGCCATAAAAAGCCTTAGATCTGCTGCTCAGATACAAAACATAAATATGCAGCCCATACAAAAGATCTCGGAACCCACGAGAATCAGAATTGCTTCGTTGGCCACTTGTCATGCAAGTGCCACAATTTCTCTGTCACATGTAACTGATTGATTTGATGTGAAATAAAATAATAAACAAATAGATAGAAGGTATAAGTTGATCTTGTTTCTTTGCTAGAGCTGTTCTCTGCCCCTTCAAATCTATAACATGCATGTTATGCTGCAACATTTAATGACAAAACAACATAATGACAAGCATGCTTACATCGGCTTATCTAGCACTTAGCTTGCTGATCGGAAGCTCTATTGCAAAAAAAAACATCGTCATTGAATTCGTGTCACCCAATTACGCAAAAATGACTGTCAAATCGTCTCCATCCGATTCAGACACTTTCAGACCCAAGAGACACCTCTGCCTCGGTTACTGTGCCACTACATCTGCAATAAATGAATCATTATGGAATGAAGTTGCTGAATTTTTTCTCATATGAGGAAACTAACATCACCACTGCGTTCGTGGTGTCATTTTACCTAAAAATGACTGTCTCCACATATTGATCTGAGCTAGGCACTTTCTGGACCCAAGAGGCAACATCGCCTCGATTTGTGTGCCAAAATCCATACAGTCCGTATGGATTCCGTACCAGGCTGGACAGTCCGTGCGGTTCATACAGGTGCTCTCGACTCTCGTGCTCCGTGCACTGGTGTGTGGCTCCAAATGCACACACTGTCTTCAACTTAGAGCTGGAGGCCCCTTCTTATACAAATTCCGGGCGGTTATTTCATAATGAGGAAGTTAGGCGCATTGGTTATGGAGGCTAATTTAAGGTATAGGCTGTTGGGGAGGTTCCGGGGTCGAATCCCACAGACTCCCTATTTTACACATGTGTTATAAATAATTTTTGGCGCGCTTGCTAAAAATGGCGAAGGTTGGCTAGAATGGCGGAATGGATAATTAATAGTGGAATATGCTAAATATGAGGCAGTTGAGTTAAGTCCCCAGGCGGGTAGAACCTTATGGTCATGTGGCACAATACGTAACCAAGGGTTGTGCTGAAGGCCTAGCCCCTTTATTTGGCGCCCATCATACCTTTATACTTTAAAACATATATGCAACATATAATAAACAAAGAACATTGCGTGGTATAGTGGTTAATGCAGACTTCTGGGGCCTTTGGGCTTCTTGGAGGTCATGAGTTCGAATCTTAGGAAGTTGAATAAACTCTTGCATTTCCCAGCCATTGGAGGGGTGCCACGTGGAAACCCATGACTAGGCCACGTGGCACCATATAACTGGTCCACCAAAACTGCCACTTGTCACAATATGATTTGCCAATGAAGTTGACATGTGTCATCATCGAACGTGCCCATGTGTTTTCCATGCCACATCATCTTGCCAACTCAGTTGTGCCACGTGTCACCCTGCAGTCATGCCATGTGTCACTTTGACTTTTGCCTTTTTGACCAAGTTTGAATGAACTTTGACCGCTTATAACTTTTGATCTGTAACTCTGTTTGACGAGCCATTTGTGCCATTAGAAATATTGCGATGCACTCTTTGTGATCATGTCATTTTAGTGAATTTTGGGGAACTTTGAGTTTTTCCCTTTCTCTACTTGTTGAGGCCATCCTGAGCCTCCTAGGTTACTTTTGTGCATTTTGGGACACTTCTGAAACTTCTTTGATGTTCCCTAGATCCATCCGGATCACGCCTCCCAACCGCAAAGTCTTTTGGTCCCCAAAATTCATTACACTAAGTTTCATGTCCATTGGACTTACAATAAGAAACCCTTACCCAAACTACCTCACAAGGCTTAACAATATCAACATGTGCCAAAAGAAAAGAAGTGATATCAACAATTATCACTTTTACACAATACCCTTCCACAGAGTCTGAATCACAACATGTGATTTACAAAAGATGGCCACTCTCGACTAACTCAAAAGGATTTCCCCATTTTTTCAACCATTTTACCAAACATGACCTCTTTACCGAGTTGTCCTTTCTCTGGTAGTTGGTCTTCTCCCCGTGGCAGATTTTCCTGCAACACTGCCTAACTGGTTGTCTCCCTCTGAGATGGTTGTCTGGTCTTCTTGTCCCTCTTTGGACGTAGATCTGGATGTAAGGCCCAACAAGTGGCCTCATGATGCCCATCTCTGCTACAATGGCTGCAGTAGCCTTTCTCCTTCAGAGGTGTATTCCCCCTACTCTTTTCGATGTGTGGAAAGAAATCTGCCATCCTTGTCCTTCTCCTGGTTTCCATAACCTTCCTGCACAAGTTTTTTCTCTTCCAACACTGGGATACTGCGTGGTTATTCAATCCACAAAAAGTGCATGGTATTTCATGCGAAAAGCTATGTTTTATATGATTAACATGCTTATAATCAAATGGAATTTTAGAGTTTCGAGATTTCTTATACCTTAGTGAGTTTCCTCTGGAGTCAGACTGGAAAGAAGAGTTGGTCTCAACTCTATCACTGTGATGCTCATCTCTCCCTGGAGATGTCTCGAATCCTCAATCATGAGAAGTTGTGCTCTTGGCCTGCACTGAATCAATTTCACCTCTTGATGAACTGTTGACCTCTGGAGTCTTAGTGATGGTCCTGGGGTCTTCTTCCTGAATGGTTTTGGAGCATTCTCCAACATCTTTTGGGACATAGCCTATCTCAGCATATCGAGGCCAAACCATTGCCTCGATGGGATCCACAATGCCTTGGCCATTGGTTCCAAGGCCTCCTCCTTCGTATCCCATTTTTCTCATCAACTTTAAGCCGATGCAAGAAGCATGTTGTTCAAGTATTTCAAAAGAATCATCAACATTAATCAAGAAATGAATTATACATGGTTTATTTACCTCTACCTCAAACTGGGACCCTTGGTCTGCTTCTTGAGATGTGTCCAGTTGTCCTTGGTGAGAAGGATCAGTGGAAGATGCTTCTATGAATCCTCCTTGGTTTATCAATGCATGTAGGTCATCTTCATTTGCTTGAAAAAGTGTGCATGCATTTGCACTGTCATGCTCACACCCATAACTGGTGAAGTTGCCATGGTCACAAGATGGTCTTATCACCGTATCATTCGTAGAGCCTTCCACTATATGCATCTTCATGGCTTGCAACTGCTCTTGCAACCTTTGGTTCTCTTCTTCTGCAACATGCAACAATGTCTTCAATACAACATTCTCCTCTTGAAGCATTTGGTTGAGCTCTTGAAGCTCATCGAACCATGATTGATTTAGTGACCTTGTCATCCTTAGCTTCAACACCTGCAATCGGAATCAAGCCTGCTCTGATACCACATGATCTGAACCCGAGAGCGATAAGTTTCCAATAATTTGTTGTTTTGTCAATCCTTCAAAAGGGTCAGTAATAGATCGTTTTACTTGAGCGATTTTCAATAAAAGGTAAAGTTGAAGTCTTATGTGCTTGAATTTGAAGTGAATGAAAACCTCTTTAGTCTTCCTCATGTGCAATATGCCATGCTTTCCTTTAACATTCAATGTGCGGAAATTCATGGAAAAAAAAATAACATAAGAAGATAATACACATAATAGATAAGACACTTCACTTGATAACGGAATTCACCCTTGTAGTGGGCTACCTCTCCGGGTCATGCTCCAAAGCCTAACCGCTTTATTCTTCTCGATGTAATGATACCTCTCCTTTACAAGTTGTAAGGCCAAAGTCCCTCTTCGGTGACGGAAACAAGAGATCAGAATGTGATCATGAATGTATCAGCTTCACAAGTTCTCATACTCATGAGGCATCCATGATGCTGACATGGACATCATTCCCACATACTCAATGCATAAAAAGAAGAAGAATAAAATATGACCCCCATCAACATGGAGCCATAAAAAGCCTTATATCTGCTGCTCAGATCCAAAACATAAATATGCAGCCCATACAAAAGATCTCAGAATCCACGAGAATCATAACTGCTTCGTTGGCCACTTGTCATGCAAGTGCCACAATTTCTCTGTCACATGTAACTGATTGATTTGGTGTGAAAGAAAATAATAAACAAATAGATAGAAGGTATAAGTTGATCTTGCTACTTTGCTGCAGCTTCTCTCTGCTCCTTCAAAGCTATAACATGCATGTTATGCTGCAACATTTAATGACAAAACAACATAATGAAAAGTATGCTTACATCGGCTTCTCCAGCACTTAGCTTGCTGATCGAAAGCTCTGTTGCAAAAACAGACATCGTCATTGAATTCGTGTTGCCAAATTACCCAAAAATGATTGTCAAATCATCTCCATCTGAGTCAGACACTTTCAAACCCAAGAGACACGTCTGCCTCGGTTACCGTGCCACTATATCTGCAATAAATGACTCATTATGGAATGAAGCTGGTGAAGTTTTGCTCAGATCATGAAACTAACATCACCGCTGTGTTCGAGGTGTCATTTTACCTAAAAATGACTATCTTCACGTCTTGATCCGAGCCAGGCACTTTTTGGACCCAAGAGGCAACCTTGCCTCGATTTGCATGCCAAAATCCGTACAGTTCATGCGGGTCGTACAGGTGCGCTCCACTCTCATGCTCCGTGCACTGGTGTGTGGCTCCAAATGCACACACTGTCTTCAACTCAGAACCGGAGGCCCCTTCATATACAAATTCCGGGCAGTTATTTCATAATGAGGAAGTTAGGCGCATTGGTTATGGAGGCTAATTTAAGGCATAGGCTGTTGGGGAGGTTCCGGGGTCGAATCCCATGGACTCCCTATTTTACACATGTGTTATAACTAATTTTTGGCGTGCTTGCTAAAAATGGCGGAGGTTGGCTAGAATGGCGGAATGGATAATTAATAGAGGAATATGCTAAATATGGAGGCGGTTGAGTTAAGCCCCCAGGCGGGTAGAACCTTATGGTCATGTGGCACAATACGTAACCAAGGGTTGGGCCGAAGGCCTAGCCCCTTTCTTTGGCTCCCATCACACTTTTATACTTTAAAACATATATGCAACATATAATAAACAAAGAACATTGCGTGGTATGGTTAATGCAGACTTTTGGGGCCTTTGGGCTTCTTGGAGGTCATGAGTTCGACTCTTAAGAAGTTTTATAAACTTTTTCATTTTCCAGCCATTGGAGGGGTGCCACGTGGCAACCCATGACTGGGCCACGTGGCACCATAAAACTGGTCCACCAAAACTGCCACTTGTCACAATATGATTTGCCAATGAAGTTGACATGTGTCATCACTGAACGTGCCCATGTGGCTTCCATGCCACGTCATCTTAACAACTTAGTGGTGCCACGTGTCACCCTTGCAGTGGTGCCATGTGTCACTTTGACTTTTGCCTTTTTGACCAAGTTTGACTGAACTTTGACCGCTTATAAATTTTGATCCGTAACTCCGTTTGACGAGTCGTTTACGCCGTTAGAAATCTTGCAACGCACTCTTTGCGATCATGTCATTTTAAAGAATTTTTGGGAACTTTGATTTTTTCCCTTTCTCTACTTGTTGAGGCCATCCTGAGCCTCCTAGGATACTTATGTGCATTCTGGGACACTTCTGAAACTTCTTTGATGTTCCCTAGATCCATCTGGATCACGCCTCCCAACTGAAAAGACTTTTGGTCCCCAAAAGTAATTACATTAAGTTTCATGTCCATTGGACTTACAATAAGAAACCTGTAATGTCCCCAAGGCCGAGCCCTAATGTAAAGTTTGCATTATGAATTGTAAGTATGTTTTATTAGTCTAGTGAGTCAAGTTTATATAAGCTGGGGGCTTATGTGATTATTAGGCCAGGGAGCCTACTTGTTGAAGGCCAAGAGCCTGCTTTTGTATATGTAATCATGCAGAGCATTAATAAAAATATAAACACCGCCGCGTGCAGGCTGACACGATGAATGAGTGATGGGGGACTAAGCATTCATAGAGTGGGCAAGGGATTAGGGCCTGGAAGGTGGGATTAGGGGCTAAATATTGAGCCTAGGGGCTTAAGCCTTGGGAATAATATTTTAATATTATTCCAAAAGATATGTGCATTATATGTTTTAACCTAAGTCCTTTTGGAAGGACATGTGATTTTCCAAATGGTGGGAGGAACGCATGCTGAAGGAACGCGTGCAGTCGCATGGGTGACAAGTGTCAACCCTGGCACATGCAATAAAAGGTTGAGACAAGCCATGTTGGGGGGTTCCTCCTCCATTCAACCCTAGACTGTCCTGAGCGTGAATCGTGTGACCTCTGCAAGAGACCCTCATGCAATTCTTAAATGGGGAAAAAGCCTGTGTTTGTTCTGAAGAGCCAGTACACCTCTGTTTGGAGCCATGGAGTCTGTGTCAACCCCTGCAGGAATTGCTAGTCACGCAATCTCGAAACCATAGCTATGGGACTATGCTGTAATGGCAATGAAAATTGTTGAATCGAGCTATGATAGGGGTTTCTCCTTCATTGGACCCGATCTGCTGAACGATACGTCTGACCCAACCTCTATAAGAGTATACCCCGTACACCCTTTGAACCAAGAGCTGCAATGTTGATTCGGAGAGAGCCTGTGTCAAATTCGGAAAGCCGATGCATCCTTTATCTGACAAAGCGAACCTGTGTGTGGAGTCCCTGTCCCGAAGCCGTGACTGTGAGACCATCCTGTGATTGCTGAACCAGTTTGGGAAAGCCTGTGTCTGTTTTCCCGTGGGTTGTTGTGGCCATGCAATACTGGACTGCGTGTGGATTGTTGGCCAGTTGTTCAACACTCTATTCAGGTGAGAGAAGTGATTGAGGCTGGAAAAACATGTTGTTGGCCTGTGAGTGATTCTCTCCAAGTGAGAGAGTGCACAGAGGAAGGAGAGAAATCCTGGAAGGAACCCTGTAACTGCCACAGAGCTAGGAGACTTCCGGTCCGGTCTGTTGCTGTAACCCAAGGCAAGGGAGGTTAGCAGCCGAAGGACTGTCTAGGTAACAAAGAAGGTGTATACTCCTGGGGTGGAACAGGCATGTGGGGAAGGAGCGTCTGTGGGTAGTGAGCATGAGTGGTTCCTGGGAGTGAATTTCTTCCTTGTGATTGTGTGTTGTTTTCCCTGTAACCTCAGCCTAGCCTAGGATTCCTTGTCTTGGGGTAGAGCTTAGTCCCAGCTCAGGGGTGACCCACTGTTAAGTTGATGAGCAGTGTGGTCTAAGGCTAGGAGGTTCGTGGAAGGCTTGCACTTGGTTGGTGGAACTGCCACTGTTTCAAAGATAAGCACCAAATGATGCTTTAATTATGTTTTTGTATCTCTGTGTATTATAATTATCATGTATTCTACTGTGCATTTGGATTCATGTTATTGCCATGGATTATTTATGTTAGTAATAATTCTTATGCTTACTCTAAGCTTAAATGTATTTATTTGCTTAAATGCATGTGGATTATATAATGCCTATATGAGTTATGCAAAAAGGTGTGTACAGATTGGTAACAGAGAGCGATAAAAGCCTTGGCAATAAAAAGGTGTGCTACAATTTGGTATCAGAGCCAAGGTTTCGACACTGAGCCTAGATGGGCTAGTTGAGTGGTCTTTGGACCGAGGGTGAGAGGAGAAATTGTGTCTGGAGGACCAATTTCGGACCTTGGTATGGTCTAGAGTGTCAAGGAGTTACTTGACCATGCCTATAAACTCAGGACGTATAACGGTGTTATGCAACCGCAGCCAGTGTGGTATAAGGCCACAGGGAGAGAGGACTCCACACCAGAAGTGTTGGAGCCTTAGGATCTGTTCAGAAGGGAAGGTGAACCCTTGTGACCATCATATCTGGAGAATGTGCACAAGGCTTAAAGCCCTTTGGAGTTGCACAGGAGTGTGGAAATCGCGATATGTGAAATCCCGAATTAGTCAGGACCGTCCATAAAAAAGAATGCATGAAGAGCGATCAACCTTTCGCTGACTCGTAACTTGAAATGGTGAAAGGGTGAGTTCGTGAGAATTTGCGAAACGCGAATTCATGATTGGATCATAACCGTCGATCTAAGAGAGATCTGGACCGTTAATTGTCTAGGAAGAAATCGACGTTTTGGGAGATGGGAAATGAGGAGAGGTGAACACCTCCGAAACTCGAAATCCCGAAACGATCTACATTGCAGATTGTAGGAAGCTGGTTGACTGTCCGATTCAGCGAAGGAGTAAACCGTAATTTTGGAATTTTGGCAGATGGAAGTTCGAGATGTGGGGTACATGAAATCCCGATGCCCAAAACCCCGAAACGCTGAAAGGATCTGCGTCGTAGATCTGAGAAAGATCTGACCATTAGATTTCATTTGGAATGGACGTGGACACACAGGTGTGTACCACGTGCCAGTGAGTCAAGAAGATAGGTGAGAGTGGTGGGACCCTATGACATCACTGAAGGTGACGTGGACCCTCCTAAACGCACCACGTGCCATGGTGGTGAAGGGAAACAACTGTGCTGTGGGCCCAGAGAATAAAGTAATTCATGATTTCGAAATTCGCAAAGGAGGAGCACGAAGGCTCAACACTCCAACTCACGAAGTCGCGAGTTGGCGAAGAAGTGCTAGTACTTATCCCTAGCCTACGGTCATGTGTAGCAGGTGCTAGCGAGGAGGGATCCATACCCGTGTCGCATCTCGAGTATCGATGTTTGGAGGAAATGAGTCGAGGGTCTTCGACTCACGAACTCGCGAGATCGCAAGTTACGAAGGTTTAACTGTTGGATCTTCGTGGACCGAGATTCTGAAGTACTGAAGTCCCGAAAAGTACAAATCCGAGCAGAGCTTAGAAAATTCGTGAAATTAAAACATTTTCATAAATTGGATTGTTTATGAATGATGAAGGAATTGTCAAGAAATGAAGGCTTGAAAAATTCTAGTCGACTGTGAATTGTATTGCAGAAGGTGGATGAGTGCCAGAACTGTTTTGAATTGCCACAAAGTGCAAAGAAATGGAAGAGACACCTAATGCTTCTAGTTCAGAAAAAAAAGCTCAGAAGAGATAATGTAGAGCTTTTGTAAGTAGAGTGTGCATATCAAGCGTAAGGAGTGCTTATAGAGGAAGAATTCTAGGAGATGAGCGTAGAGGGTGCCAGATGGGCACCAGAAAGTATTTTGGAAAACACAGAAGGGTCGAGTCCCTTTGAGACTGAGTCAGTTAAAAGCTCAGAGAGAAGCAGTGCAAGTTCGCACGCCAAGCGCAAGTGTGCGGCAAGGTGAAGTTAAAATTTCATTAACCAAAGCTTGGGAAGGAAAACACCGTCGAATTATTCGAGATCCTTCAAGTTAGGAAGAAAGTCAATTCTAGAAGAATTGACGCCAAGATATTTGGAAAGAAGTCATTGAGAATTTCAACGAACGGTCGGAATTCTCCGTGGAGAACTCGTGAAATTGCGGGGACCGTAAGATAGCCAGAAGTTGGAAGGTGGTTAGTGTATGGAGAAACTCACCACCCTAGGATTTAGAGTAAACGTGGGTCATTGATCGTGGTTGGTTTTGAACCATTGGATCATTTCGTGAATTCAGGGATCATGAACTTGGAGCGTAGGCCAAATTCTTCGTCACTCCAAGTCCCAAATCGCGAAAGAGATTAACAAGGGTAGAATTAGACGATGGAGCGCTTCCAGGAAGAAGTGCCGAAAACCCGTGAGCCGTCGGATCCAAGCAATTGCGAGGAAGATAACGCTAAGAGTCATTCAGTACTTGAAGTCTCATGGGAGGTATTGAACCGTCGATCTCAGGGAAGATCGAACCGTTGATTCCTTTCATCGAGAATTCAGAGAATCGAAAGTTGGGATAATAGAGGAAGTTGTTCTCAAAAATCTTGAAACACAAACTTACGATTCGCGAGGAAAGATCTAGACCATTGAATCACGGTGAGTGTCAGTCGTTGATCTGACGCACTTGAATTTCATGAAGATGAAAGTTGAAAGAGGGAAGAGAACTGCTTTCTAATTTCGTGAACTGCGAAGTCCCGATTCATGAGAAAAAGGATCCAGACCATTGGATTACGAGGAGCTTTGAGTCGTTGGATCTGACTCACGTAGATTTCGAAAAACTAGAGACCAGAGGAAAAGAAGGGGAAACTGGTTTTCGAAACCCTGAAATGCGAATTGTCGATTCGCAAGGAATTGACCAAGACCGTCGAACCCGGAAAGCTATGGACCTTTGATCTGAGGCAACAGGGGTTCGGGAGTTTGGACCTCAGGAGAAAGGAGGAGAGTTAGTCCTCAAAGTTCGAAAAGGGTAAAGTCCCGTAGTGCTCGAAAGTTGGTGCCCTAGATCATAGCTAGAGGTCACACCGGTGGAAGTTAAAGGAAGAGCTAGCACACGCTAGACTCTTGTTTCGGATTTTGGGGATAGAGAGAGTCGAGGGTGACTCATATCGAAACACCCGATACGCGAAATCCTGAAACACCTTTTGGATAGGCGTGTGGTCATAGCTAGTGGCCATGTAGGAGAAACTTGTAGGAATCCGGGAAG
>JASDQU011103694.1:58218-78336 GCA_032191745.1 Picea mariana
CAGCCTATTGCCAAGCCCAAGGAAGGGAGGTGTAGCACCGATGGACTGTGCTTGTGAAGGTGTATACTCCCGGGTGGGACAGGCATGTGGGGAATGAGAGACCGTTGGTTGGAGTACTGCCGAGGTTTGAATGGTTGGAGTGCTGCTGAGGTCTGGTACCCTAGCCTAGACCATGTGGATAAGGATTGTGGACCATGGCTATCTTGGGAATCCATTGCTCGATGGAGTCATAGCTCTGCTCTGGGGTGGGAGGTCTTCTCCCTCAAAAGGTAAGTACAATTCTCTATTTATTATATGTTGTCTATGTTGTCTATGTTGTATACAGTTTTAAATTTATTGAATTTGTTTGTATATACATACATATACATTGCATAAATGATTGCATTACTGCATCCATGACTGTACCTAAGGTGTCTCATATTTCATTACTTAAGAAATATATATATACCTGATGCTAATCATGTAATCGATTGGAATATGATTCAGGTGGAATCAGAAAGTGTTCTGTAAGTGCATCTTGTGTGCATATTGGACAAGAAAATAAAACAGCTCCGAAATCGACCTATTAAGCTTATAAGGGTCCAATGGACCTGATATGGTCCTGAGGACATGACATGGGAGCATGAGGATGCTATACGGGCATAATACCCGCATATTATTTTTTAAGATTTTGGAAATCTTATTGATGTTGTGTGAAAGTTGCATTGATGACAGTGCAAAAATAAGGGAGGGGGGATTGTAATGTCCCCAAGGCCAAGCCTTGATGTAAAGATTGCATTATGAATTGTAAGTATGTTTTATTAGGCTGGTGAGCCAAGTTTATATAAGCTGGGGGCTTATGTGATTATTAGGCCAGGGAGCCTAAGTGTTGAAGGCCAAGAGCTTGCTTTTGTATATGTAATCATGCAGAGCATTAATAAAAATATAAACACCGCTGTGTGCAGGCCGACACGATGAATGAGTGATGGGGGACTAAGCATCCACAGAGTGGGCAAGGGATTAGGGGCTGGAAGGTCGAATTAGGGGATAAGTGTTGAGCCTAGGGGCTTAAGCCTTGGGAATAATATTTTAATATTATTCCAAAAGATATGTGCATTATATGTTTTAAACTAAGTCCTTTTGAAAGGACATGTGATTTTCCAAATGGTGGGAGGAACGCATGCAATCGCATGGGTGACAAGTGTCAACCCTAGCGCATGCAATAAAAGGCTGAGATGAGCCGTGTTGGGGGGTTCCTCCTCCATTCGACCCTGGACTGTCCTGAGCGTGAACCGTGTGACCTCTACAAGAGACCCTCATGCAATTCTGAAACGGGAAAAAAGCATGTGTTTGTTCTAAAGAGCCAGTACACCTCTGTTCGGAGCCATGGAGTCTGTGTCGACCCCTGTGGGAATTGCTGGTCATGCAATCCCGAAACCATAGCTATGGGACTATGCTATAATGGTAGTGAAAACTGCTAAATCGAGCTATGATAGGGGTTTCTCCTTCATTAGACCCGATCTGCTGAACGGTACATCCGACCCAACCTCTATAAGAGTATACCCCATACACCCTTTGAACCAAGATCCACAGTGTTGATTCGGAGAGAGCCTGTGTCAAATTCGGAAAGTCGATGCATCCTTTATCTGACAGAGCGAGCCTATGCGTGGAGTCCCTATCCTGGAGCCATGACTGTGAGACCATCCTGTGATTGTTGAACCAGTTTGGGAAAGCCTGTGTCTGTTTTCCCATGGGTTGTTGTGGCCACGCAGTACTGGACTGCGTGTGGATTGTTGGCCAGTTGTTCAACACTCTCTTCAGGTGAGAGAGGTGATTGAGGTTGGAAGAACAGGTTGTTGGCCTGTGAGCGATTCTCTCCAGGTGAGAGAGTGTGTAGAGGAAGGAGAGAACTCCTAGAAGGAACCCTGTAACTGCCATAGAGCTCGGAGACTTCCGGTCCGGTCTGTTGCTGTAACCCAAGGCAAGGGAGGTTAGCAGCCGAAGGACTGTCTAGGTGACAGAGAAGGTGTATACTCCTGGGGTGGAACATGCATGTGGGCAAGGAGCGTATGTGGGTAGTGAGCATGAGTGGTTCCTGGGAGTGAATTCCTTCTTTGTGACTGTGTGTTGTTTTCCCTGTAACCTCAGCCTAGCCTAGGATTCCTTGTCTTGGGGTGGAGCTTAGTCCTAGCTTGGGGTGACCCAATGTTAAGTTGATGAGCAATGCGGTCTAAGGCTGGGAGGTTCGTGGAAGGCCTGCACTGGGTTGGTGGAACTACCACTGTTTGAAAGATAAGCACCAGATGATGCTTTAATTATGTCTTTGTATCTATGTGTATTATAATTATCATGTATTTTTCTGTGCATTTGGATTCATGTTATTGCCATGGATTATTTATGTTAGTAATAATTATTATGCTTACTCTGAGCTTAAATGTATTTATTTACTTAAATGCATGTGGATTATATAATGCCTATATGAGTTATGCAAAAAGGTGTGTACAGATTGTTAATAGAGAGTGATAAAAGCCTTGGCAATAAAAAGGTGTGCTACAAAACCCTTACCCAAACTACCTCACAAGGCCTAACAATATCAACATGTGCCAAAATAAAAGAAGTGATATCAACAATTATCACTTTTACACAATACCCTTCCATGGAGTCTGAATCACAACATGTGATTTACAAAAGATGGCCACTCTCGACTAACTCAAAAGGATTTCCCCATTTATTCAACCATTTTTCCGAACATGTCCTCTTTACCGAGTTGTCCTTTCTCTGGTAGTTGGTCTTCACCCCATGGCGGATTTTCCTACAACGCTGCCCAACTGGTTGTCTCCCTCGGAGATGGTTGTCTGGTCTTCTTGTCCCTCTTTGGACGTAGATCTGGATGTAAGGCCCAACAAGTGGCCTCATGATGCCCATCTCTGCTACAATGGCTGTAGTAGCCTTTCTCCTTCAGAGGTGTATTCCCCCTACTCTTGTCGGTGTGTGGAAAGCAATCTGCCATCCTTGTCCTTCTCCCGGTTGCCATAACCTTCCTGCACAAGGCTTTTCTCTTCGAACACTAGGACACTGCGTGGTTATTCAATCCACAAAAAGTGCATGGTCTTTCATGCCAAAAGCTATGTTTTATATGATTAACATGCTTATAATCAAATGTCATTTTAGAGTTTCAAGATTTTGTATACCTCAGTGAGTTTCCTCTGGAGTCAGACTGGAAAGAAGAGTTGGTTTCAACTCTGTCACTGTGATGCTCATCTCTCCCTGGAGATGTCTCGAATCCTCAATCATGAGAAGTTGTGCTCTCAGCCTGGACTGGATCAATTTAATCTCTTGATGAACTGTTGACCTCTGGAGTCTCAGTGACTGTCCTGGGGTCTTCTTCCTGAATGGTTTTGGAGCTTTCTCCAACATCTTTTGGGACATAGCCTATCTCGGCATATCGAGGCCAAACCACTGCCTCAATGGGATCCACAATGCCTTGGCCATTGGTTCCAAGGCCTCCTCCTTCGTATCCCATTTTTCTCATCAACTTTAAGCCGATGCAAGAAGCATGTTGTTCAAGTATTTCAAAAGAATCATCAAAATTAATCAAGAAAGGAATTATACATGGTTTATTTACCTCTACCTCAAACTGGGACCCTTGGTCTGCTTCTTGAGATGTGTCCAGTTGTCCTTGGTGAGAAGGATCAGTGGAAGATGCTTCTAGGAATCCTCCTTGGTTTATCAATGCATGTAGGTCATCTTCATTTGCTTGAAAAAGTGTGCATGCATTTGCACTGTCATGCTCGCACCCAAAATTGGTGAAGTTGCCATGGTCACAAGATGGTCTTATCACCGTCTCATTCATAGAGCCTTCCCCTATTTGCATCTTCATGGCTTGCAACTGCTCTTGCAACCTTTGGTTCTCTTCTTCTGCAACATGCAACAATGTCTTCAATCCAACATTCTCTGCTTGAAGAATTTGGTTGAGCTCTTGAAGCTCATCGAACCATGATTGATTTAGTGACCTTGTCATCCTTAGCTTCAACACCTGCAATCGGAATCAAGCCTGCTCTGATAGCACATGATTTGAACCCGGGAGCGATAAGTTTCCAATAATTGGTTGTTCCGTCACTCCTTCAAAAGGGTCAGTGATAGATCGTTTTACTTGAGCGATTTGCAATAAAAGGTAAAGTTGAAGTCTTATGTGCTTGAATTCGAAGTGAATGAAAACCTCTTTAGTCTTCCTTATGTGCAATATGTCCTGCTTTCCTTTAACATTCTATGTGCGGAAATTCATGGAAAAAAAAACAACATAAGAACATAATACACATAATGGATAAGACACTTCACTTGATAACGGAGTTCACCCTTGCAGTGGGCTACCTCTCCGGGTCCTTCTCCGAAGCCTGAGCACTTTATTCTTCTTGATGTAATGATGTCTCTCCTTTACAAGTTGTAAGGCCAAAGTCCCTCTTCGATGACAGCAACAAGAGATCGGAATGTGATCAGGAATGTATCAGCTTCACAAGTTCTCATATTCATAAGGCATCCATGATGCTAACATGGACATCATTCCCACATACTCAATGCATTGAAAGAAGAAGAATAAAATATGACCCCCATCAACATGGACCCATAAAAATCCTTAGATCTGTTGCTCAGATCCAAAACATAAATATGCAGCCCATACAAAAGATCTCGGAACCCAAGAGAATCAGAACTGCTTCGTTGGCCACTTGTCATGCAAGTGCCACAATTTCTCTGTCACATGTAACTGATTGATTTGATGTGAAAGAAAATAATAAACAAATATATAGAAGGTATAAGTTGATCTTGCTGCTTTGCTGCAGCTTCTCTCTGCTCCTTCAAAGCTATAACATGCATGCTATGCTGCAATATTTAATGACAAAACAACATAATGAAAAACATTCTTACATTGGCTTCTCCAGCACTTATCTTGCTGATCGGAAGCTTTGCTACGAAAACAGACATCGTCATTGAATTCGTGTCGCCGAATTACCCAAAAATGATTGTCAAATCATCTCCATCTGAGTCAGACACTTTCAGACCCAAGAGACACCTATGCCTCGGTTACCATGCCACTGCATCCACAATAAATGACTCATTCTGGAATGAAGCAGCTGAAGTTTTTCTCAGATCAAGAAACTAACATCACCACTGCATTTGTGGCATCATTATACCTAAAAATGACTATCTCCACATCTCGATCTGAGTCAGGCACTTTCTGAACCGAAGAGGAAACCTCGCCTCGATTTGCCTGCCAAAATCCGTACAGTCCGTACGGATTCTATACCAGGCCATATAGTTTGTACGAGCTATACAGGGGTGCTCCACTCTCGTGCTCCGTGCACTGGTGTGTGGCTCCGAATGCACACGCTGTCTTCAACTCAGAACCGGAGGCCCCTTCTTATACAAATTCCGGGTGGTCATTTCATAATGAGGAAGTTAGGCGCATTGGTTATGGAGACTAATTTAAGGCATAGGCTGTTGGGGAGGTTCGGTGGTCGAATCCCACGGACTCCCTATTTTTGGCGCGCTTGCTAAAAATGGTGGAGGTTGGCTAGAATGGCGGAATGGATAATTAATAGAGGAATATGATAAATATGGAGGCGGTTGAGTTAAGCCCCCAGGGGGGCCGAACCTTATGGTCATGTGGCACAATACGTAACCAAGGGTTGGGCCGAAGGCCTAGCCCCTTTCTTTGGTGCCCATCATACCTTTATACTTTAAAACATATATGCAACATATAATAAATAAAGAACATTGCGTGGTATAGTGGTTAATGTGAACTTTTGGGGCCTTTGGGCTTCTTGGAGGTCATGAGTTCAACTCTTAGGAAGTTTTATAAACTTTTTCATTTTCCAGCCATTGGAGGGGTGCCATGTGGTAGCCCATGATTGGGCCACGTGGCACCATATAACTGGTCCACCAAAACTGCCACTTGTCACAATATGATTTGCCAATGAAGTTGACATGTGTCATCACTGAACGTGCCCATGTGTATGCCATGCCACGTCATCTTGCCAACTCAGTTGTGTCACGTGTCACCCTTGCAGTGGTGCCATGTGTCACTTTGACTTTTTCCTTTTTGACCAAGTTTGACTGAACTTTGACCGCTTATAACTTTTGATCCGTAACTCCGTTTGACAAGCCGTTTGCGCCGTTAGAAATATTGCGACGCGCTCTTTGCGATCATGTTGTTTTAATGAATTTTGGGGAACTTTGATTTTTTCCCTTTCTCTACTTGTTGAGGCCATTCTGAGCCTCCTAGGATACTTCTGTGTATTCTGGGAAACTTCTGAAACTTCTTTGATGTTCCCTAGATCCATTCGAATCAAGAGCAGACCGCTCTGATACCACTGATCCGTATTTAGGAGAGGAATGAACTAATTAACCGACTGAATACAATAAACACAGAGATATGAAGAACAACATAGATATCCAGTGAACAATATCTTCTCTTGAATAAATGAAATAGGTTGAAACTGTAAAACTGTAGAACTGAAACACTTGCTTGAATGGTGGTAGCTATCTCTGAAAATAGATGTGGTTGTTATGCACATCCTTCTAATAAGAATGATTACAATGAGGCTCCATAAGCCTTTAATATTACTCATGAATTCCAAAACCCCGGACATCCAAAAACCTAACCCTAGGAGGTGAAACGCTAAAAGTCATGTGGGTCCCTATGGGTAAGTTGGTACCTCAACTTCCCGGGGTCATAACTTTTGCATACGACCTTCGTTTTAGGCGTGTGATAGCCCGTTGGAAAGGTATTTGTGAGAAATACACATTCCACCATCAAAATCTGACTTCATTACAATTTGACTATGGAGATCTAAAAAAACATTGTTTAGGGCTCCAAAATGGCCCTAGAAGTACAACAACATGTGCTGACATGAAAACATACAAAATAATCCATTTGGATTAGGTGAGAGGCCACCAGTGTCCACCTGGAAGATGTGTAAGGCTTTAGATAACCCCAGAAGTGTAGAACCCACAATTACAAAGAAGTTCATAAGAACATGTTGAACTAAAATTGACAAGAGGAGCCAGTTGGTATAGGTGGGAGGCCACCAATATCCACCTGGATCAACTTTCTAGCTACATTTTTACTTGTCCAGTGACAGATCTCTATGATTTAGGATGATGGAACATGTATCTAGCCTAAAATAATTCTCTAAAATTTAGGCACATGATCTCAATGACTCAATACTAAAAAATACATTAAATAATTAAATTTCAATGGAAAAAATTATTTTAAAGATTCCAAACTATTAGAGACAAAATATGCATAGTTTTCTCATCTATATACCATGTAAGGGTGTATATATCAAAATGGACCAGTAAGGTCGGTTTGGTACCGAACCCAATGAGTCATGCTTTGACTCAGTCAGTTTGGTACCAAACCATCCACCGAACCAAGTAAATAGTCAAGTCAAAGCGACCAATCAACTTGACCAAGTTCTTTGATTTGATTTGACTCAGACCACTTTTAAAAACACTAGATACCACTATAGTGCATTTAATTAGTAGAAACAATAAATTATGAACAATATCAAAAGAAATATAAACCACATAACTTAAAATAGAGGAAGCAAGAGTATTGAACCTGGATAATGTAAACTCTTATATTGATATTAACCCATAAAGAGAGCAATGTTCACATGCCTCTTCGAGGGGTAAATCTAATGAAAATACTTGACAAAACACTACATAGCTTTACACATCTATAAATAGTTTCTTCCTTACAAAACCCTAACCACATGTTGTCTCATCGTTAATGACTACCAACCACCTAATGGTTCTTATTTAATAAAGATGACCCTTTTATGTTGAGTAACCACACACACCAACTACCTAATTGACCGTATTCAAATAAAACGACCTCATATATTATTAGTTTTTTGCAAAATTTCTCAAGGTAGGTTTTTTTTTATTTTTTATCTCAGCCTATTAACTAGATCCTAGTTAGACCAACCCTAATTGAAGTACATTAGTGGTAACATTTGCATGTTAGGGTTATAATAGTAATTCTAAACGTATCATGGGACTTATAATCAATTTTAGTTGCAATCTCATAGTTGTAATATTCTATCAATATAGGTGTTATCACTCCAGGAAACTCTCCTAGGTTGTAAGTCGGAGATGCCTGGTAACTAACTCTTTTTGGGAAATATTTTCTTAATAATTGATGTGGTTTTTGGATCAAGATGAATATCTAGGGACTGGACTGTGTTTTTAAGACTGTCTAGAGATATCAAATATCGCAAGGCCTTCTAGAAATGAAATCAGACAAGGTTTGATTAAATGGAAGAGAAGATAGCTCATGAACCAGATTATACTCATATAAAACAAGCACAATGGGCTTAATAACTAAAGAAATAACTTATGATTCTTAACTTAATCAATCAGCTAGTGAGATGACAGTCACATGTAAATTGAATAAGCGCCAATAAAGAAATCATTCACTCATAAGATATCAGAGAACAGAAAAGAAAAATCTGACAACACAAATGAAGGAAGCTTGCAATGTTTCATATATTAATAATAAGTCTCTTGGTTACAGTAGCAGCATGTAGAAACCAAAATCGAACCTTTGTTTCATATAAAAAATAGGCATTTATAGCCTCTTACAAGTAGTTTCACAGATCCTAAAAACATGGATCTGTATTTAATAAAAACAATTCAATTCTATCTAAACAACTTGAAAATAAAGTCTTAACCACTAAACTTGGAACTTGAAATATCTTCAAACTCCCAAATTCGCCATCTGCATCCTTCAGCTCCTGGTATCAGCAATGTGGTGAAGAATAGCAGGACACCTGTCTTGACAGTTGGATCTCCCAACGTTCATGGTCGATTTTTTAGGAAATGGTTTTGCATGTGTTACCAACATTCTCTCGAACCTCTGATGTTGAACCCTTTGCATGTGATCTGATAGCCCATTGATACACTGGAGCTCCTTCAAAACTTGTTTGGAATGAACTGTCCTGTCCTTGGCTTCAAAAATTACTTTTCCAGCTTTCAACAGCTAACTCGTTTAATTTTTCGCAGGTTAGCTGTTGAAAGCCATCACTTTCCACAGCTAACGGGTCACAAAATATAGCTTTGCGCTGGTGAAAGCCCCGATTGCGCTCAAAATGAGTTTTCACCTCCAAAATTTCGATTTCATCAAAATTTAGTGTGTTTTTGATTTCTCACCTTGCATATTAATGGCGACTTGAGCGAGAACCTTCAGATTTGGATGAGATTTTTGCCTCAGTTTTTGTTTTAACCTTCTTATCTGCCTTCTAAGGCGTTTGGCAAGCCACCACAGGCTATTGTAATCTTTGGTGAGTTTTTTCTTTCTTTTCTTCTCCTTAACACTTTCCCTAGCCAATCTCTCAAATGCAGTATTGGTTTTTTCAAAGTTCTCAGACAACTTCTTATACCTTTCTTTAATTACCCTTTCCAAAACCTCTTGCTGGGAAATTACCTCCTTCAAATGCTTAATCTTCTAAGAATTCTTTGATTTGGATCTTTTTGATGTTTCTCCCTCTTCTGTATGGGTGAAGGTCTCATAGTTTTGTGCACACTCAGTTTTATGATCAGGATTATCAGTGACAGGGCATTGATCTTGCTGCTCTGATTCTGAATCCGAATAGGGAAAGTTTAATATATTCTTCCCTGTACTCTGCTCTGTAGGACGCTCTGTGATTTTCTCTGTGGTTTGCTCAAAGTTTAACCTTTTCTTCGACTTGAGGGGCTTCACTCCAGAAACTCTATCTTCTGGAGGTCCTGGCAGGGTCCTTCTTTTTCTTGAACTACTTTGAGGGGAAGACTATTTCTTTGAAGCTTTCCCTGGTTCATTTGCCAGTTGGGTTTGTGTTTCAAAACCTTCCCAGAATAAGAAATGATCCCAGCTCCTTCCCTTCTGTTTCAATTCCTCCAGGATGATTAATTTTATGAGGCCAAAGTGGCATATAGTACTTTTTATTCTCAAGGGTTGAGCCCTAATCTTCTTGCAAACCTTAGTCAAACTCTTATGTAGGAAAAAAGGTAAATTAAGAGGAGTCTTGCCTATGAAATGATCCATGAGTTTGATGTGATACATCATAACTTTATCATATATGCCCTCTGAATTAATGTACAGTTGGATGCCTTTGAACAACTCCTGCCATTCTTCCTCTAGATAGGAAACCAACATACCTTTTTTCCATGCCTTGTGTTTGTATCCCTCTTTCAAATAAGCTCTGAAATCCAAATTTTTGGGAGCAGTGGTTTTAAACCGTCTCTGACCGGTTCTTGGTAGGCTTGTGGCTGCGGCAATGAAAGCTTCATCCACCCTAATTTCCATGGACCCAACATGAGCTTTGTTCCCATCGAAAGTCTTGGCAAAAGCTTCTGCCGTAGACTGGTGGCAGCCAATTTGCAATCTTTCAATGAACCCAATACACCCTGCATTTGAAAAATGTCTCTGGACTTCGGAGTGTGTCTGTAAAAAGGACAGGCTATCCAACTCTCTCTTGAGTAGAGCACCACTGCATTTTCTCACCATTCTGTAACTCGAAGATCCCGACAATTTGTAACCCCTGTGACTGCTGGTCGAGCCGAGGTTCTGCGCTGTTGAAAACACTTCGGGAGTCGGCTCTGTTTTAAAACATTTGAAACTTTGACAGGCCTCCGCGAACAGGGTATGATATGGAAACAACGACTTGATTTGATGCTTATCAGGCTGGCAATACATCCTCTGTACCTGCACCACTGCATTCGAGCTTGACATCCCTAATGCCATGATTATGGAGCATGAGTTTCTGAGCCGAATTCGCATCACAATCCTATTCTGACGTGCAGAATTTAGTTTCCATCATTACCCACTCTTATCAGTGCATGATTTGGATTTTCCTGATGTGGGATGATCATATCATCATTGTCTTTAAACGTGGATATCACGCATGTGATTCTCGCTTTCTTCAAACAACAACCCGTGGAAAATGCCTCTGTTAGCTGTTCATACTTGCCGCTTTCACCAGCGCATGACCCTGTGGAAAACCCCCGTTAGCTATGGAAATTCTTCACTTTCCTCAGCGCGTGACCTTTTAAGAACTGCTCCTTAGATGTGGAAAGTTTTCACTTTCACCGGCGCACAACCTTGTAAAGACCGTTCCATAGCTGCGGAAAGCATGCACTTTCAACAATGCACGACCTGCGAAACTGATTGTTGGACATTTTGAAATTCACCACTTTCAACAGTGCACAAACTTATGAGAAGCGCTCCTTAGCTGCTGAAAGTCACCACTTTCCATAGCTAACACTCAACTTTTGGACACACGTTAACTGTTGAAAGTGAATTATGCAAATTTTGAAAAGAAGACTTTATGGATCATATTATTTTCTAAGACAAAAACCAAACCTAAGTTTTGCAACTATAGAAACTCAAAAATGACTTGAGGTTACAACCTATCACCTAAAAAAGCAAATAAATCCACCAATTTATTTGAGGAGATAACAATAGGAACTAAATTGTAGTTGAACTAGTGACATCAAAAGCAGTGTGGTCACACCATTTCTGATTTGGAGTCATGATAGAGATTATGATAAGTATTGTGGAAGTTATAACTATTTAAATTTATAGCTTCAAAGCCTTGAAAAAAAAACATGGTGATGCTATTATCTATCTATTTATGAACTAGATCACAATCATACTAGCTCCATCAAAAGTAGAGTTGTTGTGCCATTTTTTAATTGGGGTCATAATCTTGCTTCTTAGTAATATTGAGGAAGTTACAATTGTTTTAAAATTGTAGCATGCAAACCCTAGAGAAACCAAATGATGCCAATGTTGAGAAAAATTAAGGATAAAGGGAATCAAATTATGGAATCGTGTAAAAATATTCAAGAGGAAGGGAACCCAATGAGAAAATAAGGAGGAAGGAAACCAAACTATGGAACTATGTAAAACTATTCATGAGGAAACCAAAGGATAGAATTTTATAAAAATATCTAGAAGGTATGTGATATCATTATCATTGGAGGGGAGTATACAATATAAATGTTTGTCTGGTGTGATTTAAAGGAGGCTTGTGATGAATGATGTAAGGAATTTTTCCATTTATGTGAGGAAAACTACTTTTAGCTTCTCTTTGCTAAATCTACGCATCTATATGAAGCAACAATAATTGAGGAAATTCATGAGAAAATTGTGACTAATAGTTTTCAACTTGAATCTCCTCTAGTGGTAGTGTTCCATCTAGATCCACAACTAATTTTTTTTTTATGTAGATGATATTTTTGTTATAGATGGTCCTATTATTTGGGTGACATAATATTTGGATCCATATGACCATGGTGAGAATCTTCAACAAATAACTCAACCATTTGCCAATTTCATGTGTCAACATTTAAGAATCAGTATGAGCACCCATACATGGGACCATGTCTTATGGATGNATAAGTGTAAGTGTTGAGAGCAACACTTTTAGAAGGGGCATGCAATGTTGGGATCCCCCTTAGTGATGTAATAAGGTGATATTATAGTTAATGACATGATATGTATGGTGGTCGTTTAATGTAATGTGAACTAGGTCCATTGTGTTAGTTTTTAAATAACGAAACTAGGTAGTTGACATTCAATAAATTTAATATGGCCCAAACATTAATGTAGGGGCCATTAATGGTTATGGTTATGATTTACAAGGTAGATATAAATAAGTATGGAGTCCTCCTTATGGAATATAAAGAGAATTGATATTGTAATCTTTTCTTAGGAGAATATATGGAGTTTATCTTTCCATAAGGATTCATGTATGGTGTTAACCCACCTTACCATTTTCGTGGATATATGTTTTGTGATTCATCTTAAGATCTAAAGATCATAACATACTCTCTCAACTATGATAAATAAATGAATATGTTAGACCATTAATAATTTGTCAAGTCATCCTTCCATATATTCCATAAGGATGGAGTCCTCTTTATATTCCATAAGGATGGAGTCCTCCTTATGAAATATAAAGAGAATTGTTATTGTAATCTTTTCGTAGGAAAAGATATGGAGTTTATCTTTCCATAAGGATTAATGTATAGTGTTAAACTACCTTACCATTTTCATGGATGCATGTTTTGTGACTCATCTTAAGATCTAAGGATCATAACATACTCTCTCAACTATGATAAAGAAATGAATAGGTTAGACCATTAATAATTTGTCAAGTCATCCTTCCATATTCAATGGAAAAACTAATATTGCTTTTATCAAGTTGCATCATACATTCGTTGGCATATCAATATTAAATGACCATGATATAACGATGAAAAAGGTTGATTTTTTTTTTCCATTTTTGGATTAGGAAAGTCCAAATCTATATTTCTTAGCAAAACAAAATCCAAGAAAATCATAAAAAATAAATTACATTTCTTAGCAAAACAAAATCCAAGAAAATCATAAAAAAATAAATTACTTTTCATTTTGGAAAGGTTATAATTTTGCTATATGTGAATAAGAAATTAATTATTATTTTTTAAATTGAGAATCACATTAATATTTTTTTTAACCATTTAAAAATAAACAATAAAATATTTTCAACTTAGTTTTGAAAGGAATAATTTTTTTTAACCAAAATTGAATTTGATATATATATATATATATATATATATATATAATGTGTCATAGCTAGCAACGATTACAATCTCTGCATTTTTTGAACTTGTTTAAAACAAAGCATATTTCAAGAGTAACATCTACATAGAATAGGGAACTTTCCAGTCGAGGATTCCAAGTATTTACCACTTCATGTTTGCGAGAATAGATTCTTACAAACTGATTACAAAGGATCATGCAAAAACAAAACATAATTAACTACAATGTAGAACTCACCTCTCACTAAATGCAAAGTCATCCAAGGTTTGTTAAGGATCCGATAAGATTCTTGATTTTTCTTATTTCTCTCTATGCTCTTTATTTGACCTCCTTCCTCTCGTTAATGGAGGAGAAGGGAACAAATAATTTTTTAGAACTTCTGCAAAGGAAGGAGATTTAGATTTATCCTCACCCTCCCTTTTTTCACCGACCTCCTCCCCATCAGGGGCGTGGGGAGTTTTCGAGACAAATATTGGATTCCCATCCTTGTTGGGTGTTTCCTTGGCCTCTAGTTTTAGTTCTAAATCCTTCACCTATGAATTTACACAAACCCCAATTGAGGTCTCATCCCCAATATTCGAAGTTTTCTTCAATGATTTATTTTGTTCTTTTGGCGAGGGATATGATTTGTGATATGAGTTGATCCTCTTGGAATCTTCCTCAATTGGTTCATCTATCTCCTCCTCCTAAGATTCCATAAATTCATATTTGTTATTGGTTATATTAGATAGTTGTGACTAATATCTATTGCCTGAATAACTCCCCACGTGTTGCTATTTCTTATGCCTTCTTGAAACTTGTTGAAAATCTTGCTCAACATTATTTTGATAAGTCGACTTATAAGATTGCTAGGATTCTTGATCTTTTGGACAAATTTTAGTGAAGTTCCCATATTCATGGGAAGAGTTACATTTGAAAGGAAACTACTCATAAACAAGGGATTGAAGATGACTCCATCCCTCCAAATTGAGTCGAATAGCCTCCAACAATCCCTTTTCAAAGTCCATTTCCACACATATTATGGAAAATGTGAAAATATTATTCTTCGTCTTGGTATGAGTTATATAGTGACCCACCTTGTCTCCAATGGATTTAAAAGAGTCATCTCCCCAAAAAATGAAGGGAAGTTGTGGAAGTCTAATCCAAACAAGGGCATTGGTAATTTTGATATCCTGGTTGGATCAATGTTGACCCAAAACCATGTACTTTTTCTCTGTGACAACTAGACTCAATTTTTTTTTTATACCAGATGCTCGATAACGGTTTTTGAAATTCCTTGAATTCCTTACAGGATTGAAATGTCACTATTGATCAAATTGAGTGTCGATGGCTCACAATAGAACTTTAAATTCCTTTCACCAGGTTTCCTACAGGACCGGGAGCTAGAACCATAACTAACCTCAACATGCGTGAGGCTTCAAGTGCATGGCCTCTTTTCCACCATAGAACCAGTATTTACGACCAAGTGCTAACCAAACTGGTTCTAACTCATAACCTTCCACCCTACCAAATCAACAGTTATGATAAAATCTGCCAATTCAAGAATCAACGATCATTGTCATTTCAAGAATCGTTATCTAAACATGATCAACAATCAACGATTAATCTCCGGCTTTCTATTTATTCCTTTAGGAATAAATCCGACGACTCTGACTCCTATATCCTTGATCTGATGGTTGCAAGCCAATTTTCCTGTAACAGGAAATCTACATTGTATTCGCCAAATATGGTTTAGAGGCCAAATTAACTGAGCATAAATTTACAATTGGAGAGGGATATTCAAACACCATTCATATGACATCAACCTTGTACTTTATTTATTCATTCCAGAACTCGAGAATACAATCTGTCTCAAAGTCCTTTCTTATAATCATTCAAAATCACATAAAACCTCACTCTCTCACCCTCTCTAACCTATGCTACACTTACATATTACAATTATATAGAATTTATTATTCTTGGGTAGCTTTAACTGGCTAATCTTGAATTATTACAACAAATCCCCAAAATCACTCAATTTGTTCTAAAAATCAGGAACATAACACACCTATTATAACCAATTACAATAAAATTCAATCTAGATGTATTCTAGAGGCCTCTCAACCTACTTATTGAAATGAAATTGAAAATTAAGGGAACTAACCCCCTTTAGTAAATGGTTTGACCCCCTTGGGTTCAGAATCAAGAACTTCACTTGATGCTCCTACATGAAACTCCCATGGAGCAAAAATGTTCATGGACTCCTGTCCATGAGGTTTTCAAGCCTTTTTCCATGCTTATGGATCTCTACATCACTCATTTAGGTTGCATCTTCCACAGGAAGATATTTCCACTTGACTAAGTACTCATAGTAATCCTTCTTCCTAGTCTTCTTAGAAATATTCTGATCAAGAATTCTTTCCATATGCAACTTCTTGGTTGTAGTTAGTTGCTTCATCCACTGAACATGTTCATTGTCATCTCCATCCTCAACTTCAGATTCTTTGTAAGGGTACAAGTCTGTAACATTGAATATTGGAGATATTTGGTGGTAAATCTATTTCATAAGCATTGCTTTAAAACTTCCTTAAGATTTTAAAGGGTCCTATTTTCTTCAACTTCATTCTTGTTATATTTTCCCCTTGGGAATCTCTCTTTTCTCAGATGTGCCAATACTTGGTCTCCAACTTCAAAGTTAACCTTTTTTAATGATCTTCCCTCTGCTTATACCTATGATTGTTTTCTTGTAGTTTATCCTTGACTTGTTCATGTATCCTTTGCATGTCTACAACAAATCTTCTGCATCTGAACTCCTCAACTCCGCTTTTCCCAAATTCCTGAGTTCGGAAACACCCCTTGGATGCATTCCATATACTATTTGGAATGGAATATTTCTTGTACTCCTGTTGGGTGAGTCATTATAAGAAAATTCAACTTGTGGTAAAACTTGATCCCACTGACTCTTATGTTCATTAACTAAACTCCTTAGAAATTTACCCAAACTTCTATTTACTACTTTAGTCTGCCCATCGGTTTGAGGGTGATAGGTTGAAATAAATAATAATTTTGTTCCAAGATTTTTCCAAAAGTTTCTCCAGAAATTTCCCACAAATTTAGTGTCTCTATCTGAAACTATATTGTTGGGAAATCCATGCAATCTCACAATCTCCTTAAAGAACAAGTTTGTTATGTGTGTTGCATAACTAGTTTTATAACAAGATATAAAGTGTGCCATATTTGAAAATCTATCAACAACTACAAAGATTGAATTGTTTCCTCTATGTGTTCTAGGAAAACCTAAAACAAAGTCCATGCTTATGGCATCCGATGGTCGTTCTAGTATAGGAAATGGCTGATACAAACCTACATTTTCTTCTTTTCTTTGGCATACTGAAAAATTCTGCATCTATCAAAAAATATCTTCACATCAGACCTCATACCTGGCTAGAAATAAGAAGAACTTAATTGGAAAAACATTTTGACATGGCTAAAATGACCAGCTAATCCTTCATTGTGCTTTTCTTTCAGCAATTTGTCCCTCATTGAACACTTTGGAATGCACAACTAATCGCCTTTGAACAATAATCCCTCATGTATCATGTACTCCATCCAAGGACTCCTATCTCCCATCACTGGATTTTCACATGCTTCATAGGATGCTTTAAAGTCTGTATCTTCTCTGTACATCTCTTTAAGATGCTTAAATCCCAATGTACTTACTTGAAATTCCTGCAAAATTAAACATGTCCTGCTCAAAGCATCTGCAACCTTGTTATCATTCCCACTAATATGTTTGATAACAAAAGTAAAATTATGCATGAATTCTACCCATTTGGCATGTTTTTTATTCAATTTCTCCTACTTGGTTATAAATTGCAAAGCATGGTTATCAGAATATAAGATGACTTCTCTAGGAATAAGGTAATGCCTCCACTTCTTCAGGGCCTGTATCACTGCATTCGTAATAAGTTGAATATTTCTTCTTGGCAACATTCAACTTCTCACTAAAATAGGCAACAAGTTTATCTTCTTGACTCAGGACAATACCAATTTCCACCCGACTTGTATCACATCTACTTGAAAAGGCTTTTGAAAATATGGTAAAATCAAAACCGTTTTCTCTGTATTCTTCTCCTTTAATAGTCTGAATCCCTTTTCAACTTCTCTTGTCCAATTAAAAGATTGATGTTCCTTATAGTGTCTACTATATGAGCATGAATACTACTAAAATTTTGAATAAATTTTCTGTAGAAACTTTCCAACCCATGGAAACTTCTTACCGCATAAACAAACTTTGGAGAATGGCATTCTTTTATAGCTCTCACCTTCTCTGGATCCATCTTCAATCCCTCTTGAGAAATCACAAATCCCAAGTAAATCAGTTATGTATTCATGAAGGAACACTTCTTCAAATTTATTAAAAGCTTCTCCTATTGTAGTCTCTTCAACACCAACTTCAAACATCTCAAATGCTCCTCTTTAGTTCTGTTATAAACAAGAATGTCATCTAAATAAACAATTAAAAATTTGTCAATGAAATCCTTAAGTACCTAGTTCATTAATCTCATGAATGTTTTGGGAGAATTTTTCAAGAAAAAAGGCATGACAAGCCATTCATATAGTCCCCCATTGATCTTGAAGGTTTTCTTCCACTGATCTCCTTCCCCCATCCTTATCTGATGGTAACCACTCTTCAAGTCTATATTAGAAAAATAATTTTCTCCACTTAAACAATCCATTAAATCATCCATTCTAGGCAAGGGAAATCTATACCTGATTGTTATTTTTTTTATTACTCTAGAGTCCGTACACATCCTCCAGCCACCATCCTTCTTTGGAATTAACACAATAGGTATTTCACAGGGACTTAAACTCTCCCTAACCAAACCTTTGTCCAACAGCTCCTGGACTTACTTTCTGATTTCTTCATGTTCCCTTGGTGTCAACCTGTATGCAGCGTTGTTTAGCAAACTAGCTCCAACAACAACAAACTGTACCTCCTCTTCCTTCTTGATTTTCTACAAGAGTTCCTTCCCACTCATGAGCAGTATACTTGGAACAACTTCCTCCTTAGCTCCTTCATCCTTCAGTGGTAGCAGTACATGTGTGTGCCCATTTTTCTCAAGGGTGTATGTGTTCTTTATTCCATCATGCATTTCTTTCCTATCATATTTCCATGGTCTTCCCAACAAGACATGACAAACATCCATGGGCATAACATCGCATAAACTTTCATCCTTATAACTACCAATTTGAATTTCTACTTTTCATTGTTCACTTACCAAAATTTGATTTCCCTTTGATCCAGGAGGAAATCGGTGGCCACCCACCTATTCCACTGGCTCAAAATAGGGGTTTCCACCTTGGTAGTTTTTCTACATCTTTTCGGGCCCTAAACTTTCGGGGCCGTTTTGAGGCCCTAAACAACATTTTTTGGGCCCACCATAGTCACATTGTAGGCTTTATCCAAAGTGTGACGACAAAATATGCGCCCCAAACAGAGATCATATGCAAAAGTTACACCCTTCAGATGTTGATGTACCAACTACCCCCATCGAGGGTCTCAAACCTTTTGGCGTTTCATCTTCCGGGGTTATGGTTTTGGATTTTATTTATGTTAAAAATGCCTCTAGAGACTCATTGTAAACATCATCATCTTCTTGCGAATGAGCGTAGAAATCACATCTCTTCTCAAAGATAAGATACCACAATTCTAGTGAGTCATTCACTCTGTAATTTTACATTTTTTGTACATTCTGTCATTAATAAAAAAATGTCATTACTGTATTTATGTGTTTATTGCAATATCTATGTATATTTCATTATTATATCCTGTCTTCATTTCGTTCACAAAATAATCTGAATCAGTGGTATCAGAGAAAACTACTCGTTGTTTCTAAGTGCATGTCCCTAACGAGGTCAGGATATAGAGAGTTGGGTCTCAAGCTAGTTTCTCTTGAGGAGAATCACTCTCACCATCCCAAGAAACCTCCCATGGCGGAAGAAAAGAGAGACATGAGAGTAGAAGATCCCATCAAGTTGTTGCTTGCGAAATCCATCGGGCAATAGAGGAACGAGATGTTAGATGTTTTTTCCCAAATCCTTCAACGATTGTCGACAATAACAAGTGTGTCTTCATCAAGAAATTGCTTTGGAGATGTTACCACATTCAAGGTACACGTTAATTATTATATTCCCGTATTTTAAGGTCAGATCGATGCCGATGCTTTGGAAAAATGGTTAAATTTGCTAGAAGGTTATTTCTGTGTTCACAATTTTTCCGACAGAGAAAAGATCACCTTTACGCTCCTTAACGCTCTCCCCCATGTCAAACATTGGTGAGAAACTTACTGTGACCAAAATACCACGAAGGAGTCTGGAATATTTGGGGTCAATCCCACTTGGGATATTTTTATGGATGCATTCAAGGAGAAATATTACCCTGTGGGAAACTGTGATGACCAATACATGATATGGACTGCGCTGCATCAAAAGAAGGACCAAACACTATGTTGGAAATACTAAAACAA
>JASDQU011103695.1:9422-30325 GCA_032191745.1 Picea mariana
AATGTGTAGGGATATTCTTCTGGAACATAGAACAGAACATCATGGCTACATACAACATATGAGTGTCTAAACACACTATGGCATACGTACCATGAGTGTTGGTTCTAAATTTCTCTAGATGTCCCCACCAGGTCCTGATTATATCATGACCGCTCCTGGCATATTGGACGCATTATTTTCTCTCGAACTATATAATGAATGTGGCATTGTAAGTATATTTAGGAGTAGGAGAGAGTTTATACATTACTTGCATATGTTCTGGTCAGAAAGAGTCGATGGAAGCCTGTTGGTATTTGATGATGCTCCTGGTATGGATGTCAACATGTTCTAAGGCCCATCTTATGATATATTTGTAAGGCATGATTCTCAGTCATGAAACTATCTTGTGTAGCTCTGATTGTGCTATATTTCTAAGCTTAGTTGCATAAGAGTCATCTTCTTCTTCGGAGGAGTCTTCTGGACAGTGATTATTTCACGTTCCAAGATCTCAAAGAGTTGTGTCCAAGTTTTAATGGTGTATGTAAATCATAGAGTAGTGTCCGACATAATGTATGCATTCGGATTTGAATCTTCTCCCGCGACACCGAGATTTTTTTCCATTTTTCGCAGCTCCATAATATTCATGGAAAAAGAGAGAGCTTACCTGTTACAAGGGAAGTCCATGAGTTTTTCAATAGATCAAAATTATAATTGAGAAAGGTGAAAATGATTTTGAAATTGAAGTGATTTTATTCAAGCCAGAGTTCATCGATCTTTGTATAGCCTCACTGACGAGGAATTTATTACCCTCAATGGAATTGACTTCATGGAAATCCGCGATCTTCGTTCAAAATCATTATTTTTTAATTGATCATTACTTCGATGATTCGCATTCAGGATCTTTGGATGTAATAGGGTGGAAACCTCCTAAATCTTGAATCTACAGAGGAGTTACTCTTTTTGAATAATCGCTTTTAAACCTTAATTAACTATGTTTAAAACGTTGAGTTAGCTCCAAGTGTTTCGGAAGTTTTGACTTCGGGGTTTTTGAAAATAGCACAAGAGAGGTTCCTTGAAATTTGAAAATATGAAGTAAATAATTACAAGTAATATTCCTTAAGTCTTAATTAATCGTGTTTAACTTTCATTGTTAAATGATTTATTAATTCATTTTTACACTTTGAAATGTCCAATGCTTCAACATTTTAAAAATTCAGTGATTTGTGAACTCACCCTTTGTTAATCTCCCAAAGGGCCATCTCCCAGAGTGACATGACAGAGATGACGTCAATCTAGATGACATGTCAAGAAAAGAGAGGTGCCATGTGTCACCCGAGAGCGTGTGAATTATCCAACGGAAACTTCAAAAATAAGTTCCATGTGTCATATGTCTCATTTTTGTGAGTTATTTAGGGTTTATCGTGAGTTTTTATTTTTTGGGTTTTGGAGCTTCGGGGTTTTTATTGTTTATACTTATGGGAACATTCGAAGCGCGGAGCTTCGAAGCGTCCATTAAGGGCTTAATATTTAAAACTCAGGTGGCTCCAGAAATATGAAGATTATTAGGATTGTTTGATCATATTAAGGGAAGTCATCGACGAAGGATAATGTACATGCTTTATTTTCAAATGAAAACCATTGAATTTGATTTTAAAATTAAAAGGCCATTTTGTGTAAAATTTTATTCCTAAGAGGTGAAAACTATAAAATTCAAAAGTTAAAAATTGTGTGTGTTCCAACAGGGGTGATGAAGAAAAGCTATGTATATGTTGGAAACAAAGGATTTATACAATTACCAAAGAAATAAAGAATAATTTGGGTTGAGTATACAGATACAGAAATGGGTGCCCCAGTGAAAGATGGATTGGCCTACGTAGGGAATAAGTTTGTGAAAGAGAACTGGTGGAGGGTGGGGACCCCATGTGTGGGTTTATGTATTGGGTAAATGGATGGAGGGAAATATGCAGATGGGCAGACTAATGGTTGATGAGATGGAGGGCTAATGGAACTGCAGGGGTGTAGTCAATAGAACCAAGTGTAGGATGATATGACCCGGGGAGTCCATTGGGAAGGTTAGCAATATGACAAGAAGAAGTATGGAGTTCATTATTGGAGGTGAAAAAACTATCGGGACTCCCAATCCTAGGGGGTGAAAAATAGCATGAGTGTCAATTTTCCAAGGGTAACTATGAATGGGACCACTCATGTGGGTGAGAGTGCTATCGGTTGATAGTACCAAAATGTGGCTAAATGTAAATGTGATAGCGTGTGACTAGGATATGCAATTGTTTATAGAGGGAGTAAATACATACCGGTGTCGTATGGAGCCGTGAGGTGATTTCAAGATTAAGGGAGCATGAGGTGATTTCGATATTACAAGAGCATGAAGCTACCGATCCAGGGGTGGTGAGAGACAGGTTAGTGGCCCTATCTTCCTAGATTTTGTGAAATTGATAGATTGTAGGTAGGGGTTGTACGGAGGGCCTTCCAGGGGTTTTTAAGGGTAGGGGCCTACAAGTGCATGGGAAAATGGGGAATACCTGTGCATGTGTGCATAGGTAAAACTCAGTTTCTCGCACATTATGTGCAGGTTTTTTTCTAACAGTCGCGCACTGAGGAGGGTGCAGTTGTGGTGAGGAAACTTGCGCATAATGTGTGGCTCTGCCTGACACAACCGCTCATGTAGATGCGTGAGTAGGACAGAAATACATGCATAGGATACACGCATGTACGGATAATAGTTGTGCACCCATGCGCGACTGTGGGTGAGACAACTTCGCATTAGTGTGGAGCTGTACAAAGAACAGTTGCGCACGTGTGCGCAACTGTATGGGGGAAATTTGGGCACTCTGGGCAGGCTAAGGGTTGTATGAATTTTTTATATTTATGATTTTTGATGTATGATGTGCCTTATTAGGTGTTCTTGGGTGAATGTAAGTGATCAACATAGTTGAATATGATGTCGTTCCACTAGTGAGAGCGGGACTAGGACCGTTTGAGAGAGGCTGCGAGGGAGCAGCCTGGTGTACGCAAACACTTGGAAACCTGTGGGTTTATCAAGTTTTTTTACTATCCCCTAATACAGTCACAAGATTTCCTACTCCAGTTTTTTATCATGATGTGGAGCACTGATCTGTAGTGCTTCATGGTGAGGGGGGAGCAGCTGACATTCTCTGCGACAGAGGATGTGTACTTTTTGACAATACTCCCATTTCATGGGAGGTCTTTGGTAGTGGATCCCCATATTCTATGGGAGGATAGGGTGGGGACCATCATGGCCCGACATTGTTTGGGGTCGAACCCTATGTCGGATTCGGTCCTGTGGATTGAGTCCATTGATCACTTGTTGACTGATTGCATCGCAGCCATGGTGGTGAGGATCTATGGATCCTTGGGCACTCAGTGGATCAAAGGTGGTTAGCTAAGGGTGGTGGAGGAGGTCTTGGACGGAGACCTCTTTGCATGGGGTGTGTTGATGCACACCAGGATGATGTCCCAGCTGAATCGATGTCGATGTCCAGACTCCGATGATTTTTCATTCGGGTCCATTTTGGTGGCTTGGTTTTTGGAGAGGGTGCCTCTATTGCACCCTCGAATTCTATTGGAGCCGGCGTCGCAGTGGGAGCCGCGATTGATGCAATGGGAACATGTGTTGGTGTGACATGGAGGAGGGGAGGGTGGCCATTACTTCACGGCCACAATGGCTTGAGTGTGGTGTCACATGCCACATGTGATTCTATGATATCCATATGTAGGTATGGAATACAGGTAGGATCCATACATGGTGTTGCCTCCTGGGGAGGACTGGGACCAGAGAGGTATGTGTTGTATATGTTTTTGTGATTTTGGTAGATAGAATTGATTAGACATGTATATGGATGCTGACACTATATCTATGTTGGTTTTCAGATGTTGGAGCCATGGGGTGAGAGTCATAGGTCATCTAGGAGTCGACTCAATGGAATTTGTCTCGATAGGAGCTCGCAGAGACGAGGGCTAGGATAAGGTGTCGGTGAGATGACGTTGGTGCAGGACCATCCAGAGAGACACAGGGGGACTTTGAGGTCATGCTAGAGGATCTGCGCCGATGGTTCGAGCGGGTCCTTCAAGGTGTTCTTGAGGGCATATGGGCCCACATCCAGAATGAGGAGGTCTTGGACCAAAGTAAGGGAGTATTGGAAGAGTGGCGGATGTTGATCCGCAGAGAGGAAATGGCGGGGGTAGCAATGACTGGTTTGATGCATCCTAGAGCTGGAGGGCCCCCAGCTAGTGGGGAACCTCTGGATGACAAAGGACCTTTGGGGGGATATTTAGGGGCACCTTGAGTGATGAGTTTTGTATGTACGAGTTTGGGAGCCCAATTTTGTAGAGGCTATTTGACACCCATTTTTGTACTCATAGGGATGATGGGACTTATGAGCCTACAGGAAATTGTATATATTTTTGTAAAACATTTTATGACTTTGATGATATATATGATGGATACATTGATCATGCGTGTCTTTATGGTTTATGTTTATGATGTATGATGTATATTTCTATCTGTTGACAAATGTATGATGTTGTGTATATGATGGTTTTAATGTGATAAATGCCAATTTAATACTAGGTTAGCCATGTGATCTACTACTTGATTGAGGTTTCTTGGAATATGTGTAAATGTGATGGACTAAATAAAATTTGTGATATAGGAGTCTAACTTGCAGGTATTTTCGAAAGAGGCAAGGATTGTGAACATGTTACACGTTGTTGAGTTGCAGGACGACAAGATGGGAATCTAAAAGAACGCTAAAGTGACGAATATGGCAGTGACTGGCCTCAGTGAGGAGACCAATGAAAAATTCATATTCAGCTTGGTTATTGGTGGTCGGGAATAAGCATATGCCACTGGAGTGGAGTAGTATATGTGAGGGGGTATATACGGCCCAAGCGACCGAAGTGAGATTCTGGGTCCAGCGGATGGCACTGTTACCGTAACCAATGTGGTAGGCTAATGGATGATGCATGTATCAATAACACGGGTGATATATCAGAAATGAGGAGTGGTGGTAGTAAAGAAGAATAAAAACTTTACAAATTTGTACTAAGAGAAACCTGAGGTAGGGGGGCTATGCTTAGGCATAAAATTTATTCAAGTATAACTCGTTGATGGGTTCCTTAAGAGGCAATCCTTCTGGAGAGGCCAAGATGTAGGCACCTTTAGTGAGTAAATTGTGGATGATGAAGGGTCATGCCATAATGACTCGAATTTCCCATGGCCCAGAGTGTCATGAGTGATATCATAGGCTAACACAAGATCACCTTCATTGAATGAGTGAAGGTTGACATGGCGGTCGAAGGTGGATTTAGACCATTTTTTAGTTGCTTCATTGTGTTGTAATGAAGATCGACCTTCATCAAATGACTCTAAGTTCAGCAGGCACTGCTCCATTGGAGCAGTGTCAGGAAAGAGCTATATGGAAGTGTGTAATGTTGGGATTTCACACTTGATAGGGAGGGTGGCTTCAATCCCATGGATGATGTGGAACGGTGTAAAACTAGTGGAAATTTTGACTATCATGCGATAGGCCCATAAAGCGAAAAACAACATATGATGCCATTTGGTCTTATGTTTGTTGACGGTGCGTTGTAGCATGGTTTTGAGGACTTTATTGATAGCCTCCACCTATCCATTGGACTGAGGGTAGTATGGGGAGGTAAACTCATGGGTGAAGCCTATCTTTGAGGGGAGTTTCACAAAGATCTCATTCTCAAAGTGTTTACCATGATCGAAAACTAACTGTCGTGGGACTCTGAACTAGGTAATGACATGGTTGAATAAAAAATGTGTTGTTGTGTCAGCAGTGTTGTTAAATGTGGGCATGGCTTCAGCCCATTTGGTAAAATAATCCATGGCCACGACGATGTACTTGTTTCCTATACTGTATGGAGGATGGAAAGTCATTAAATCTATGCCCCATTTACAAAAGGGGTCGGCTGTGATGACCGGGTGTAGAAGAGTTGGGGGAGCTTGTGATTTATTTGCATAAATCTGGCATTTATCACATCACTTGACAACATGGACGCAATTATGAAGCAAAGTGGGATAGAAGTAGCCTGGTCGGATGATTTTTTGGGCGGTGAACATGCCTGATAGGTGACCACTGCAAGCGCCGATGTGGCAATAATTCAAGACTCAGTCAGCTTCGTCAATGGTAAGACATTGCCAAAGGATGGTATCGACTCCTCTTTGGTAAAGAATGTCCCTAATGAGGAGGTATCGGGGAGCTTGATGGAGAATGCGTCAGAGGTCATCGCAAGAGAGGTGAGACCCAAAATTTTGTGTACAAAGGTAGATGAGGCGGTCGTTGTACCAGGGGTCATCGGAGGGAATGAATAAGAGGTGTTCTTCAGGGAAATCCTCATTGATAGGAGAAGATTTGGTGTCTTAGGGAAATGTGTGAATGAGTTCGGCTAGGAAAAGAGGGAGTAGATAACTCTAGATCATATTCTTGAAGAATAATGATCCATCGGGAAAATTTGTTGTTGATTTTTTGTCGACTGAGAAAGTATTGCATGGGGTTGGAATCTGCAACGACCTTGGTCATGCGAAGTAGAATGTAATGATGTAGTTCTTAGACTGTGAGGAAAACTACTAATGTGATCTTTTCATCATAATTATACTTCAAGGGTGGTCCTGAAAGGTTTTTACTAATGTAGTAAATGACATTCACACCCATCATCCCCTAATTGGATGAGGACTCTTGTGACTGAAACAACAGAGTTTGATAAGTAGAGGATGTAATTGCAATCATATTCCAGGGGACTAATAAAAGGGGCATTAGATAGGGAAGCTTTTAAATCATCAAAAGTTGCTTGATCATGTCCATCCCATCAGAATGGGATATCATGATGCAGTAAGTGGAGAAAAGCATGTGCACAAGTGGCGTAGTCTGGGACAAAGCGACGTAAAAAGTTGTCTTTTCCTTGTAAGCTCTATAGTTGGCATAAATCCCTAGGTGGTGGAACTTCTTTGATAGCTTGGACCTTGCATGGGTCCACAATGATGTCTTGTTGGGAGATAATGAACCCAAGGAGGTGCCCGACGGTTCCGCAAAAGACACATTTGAGGGGGTTCAGGTGGATATTATATTGGTGACAACGTTGGAAAATGATGTGTAAGTCATCTAAATGTTGGGTTCGCTTTTTGGATCGAGCAGTGAAGTCGTCCAAACAAGCAAGGATAATGTGGGAAAGATCATGAAAAATGTAGGTCATGGCCCGTTGAAATGTAGCACCTGCATTTTTTAGTCCAAAAGGCATGACACGATAAGAAAAGGTATCCCAAGGGGTTGTAAAAGTGGTTTTGTATTGATCTGTTGGATGGATTTGAATTTGATTGTATCCAGAGAATCCATCCATAAAGGACAGTGCCTCGTGTCTGGCACAATAATCAATTATTTGATTGATGAAAGGGGTTGGGAAGTTGTCTTTGGGACAAGCGTGGTTGAGGTCATGAAATTTAGTGTAGACATAAATAGTTCCTTGTTTTTTGTTAACAGGGATGGGGTTGGAGACCCATTAAGTGTACGCAATGGGGTAAATGAACCCGACAACACGTAATTTATTAATTTCGGCTTTGATAGTTGCAGCTTTTGATGGGTGTAGGGGGTGCTGCTTTTGATGAATAGGCGCGATATCTGACCATGTCTCAATTCGATATTTGAATATATAAGGATCAAGTCCAGGCATCTCTATATATGACTAGGAAAAAATATCTCAGTATTCTTGAAAGAGAGCTTTGTAAGCAATGATTTCTTCGGGGGAGCATGTGACGCCAATGGTGATCTCTTCTATGATGCTTGGTTTAATGGAAATGTCAATTTTGATTGTGAGGGAAATATTGGCCATGTTGCCTTCTTCAAAAGCATCAGAGGAAGGAATAGGGATCTTGAACCAGTCAACATGCCCTGGAAGAATAAAATCCTTGGTTTCAATCGTGCACAAGGAGGCTTGATCGGGAGGGTGAAAGACCTATTGTGAGAGAAAAAGTGATTGATGATGGAGTGCATTCCAAGGGAAATTAGGGGTAGTTAATTCCTCCAATATATCTTCATCGCAGTCGAAAATGTGAGAATACAAGGGATCCTAGGAGATGGTAGGGGGAATCGTCAACAGGGAAGTGTCATTGGTCTCAAGGGATGAGGACGTAGAAAGAATATTGTGTACGAGGTGTGATGGCTTGTTGGACATAAACCAAATTTCAAGACACTGTGGATCAGATCTCACTTGCCCGGGGGCCGACGAAGAAATATAATGAATGTCAGTAATGTGAGCATCAATAGGGAGATCCTTAGAGGGGCCAGGTCGAGATGTGTGTCATACTATAGCTAATGTTTGGTGGAATTGAGGTAGAGATGGGAAATGATGAGTGTAATGACCATATTCTGAGCATATGGAACAAGTGAAATTGGTTTGTAAGCCTTTCTTGCATGTGGTGGAGGACTCCATAGTAGCAGTGGATGTTATTGTTGGAGTAGAAAGAAATGGGGTTTCTTTAGGGAGATGGATAAGATTGTGTAACTCGGGATGAGTGGGACATCTGTTAGTGGTGTGTCCTTCTCTTTCGCATAGGGTGCAAAGAGCTTGAGCTTGGGGGATTATTGGAGCTATGGGCTCATTCTTCCTCCATCTTCCCCTAGTAGTGGTGGTGGTGTTGCCAGTTGGGGGTAGGGGTGGTGTGGTAGGGGCCTATACTAGAATATACATAGGTAATCCTTTTGTTTGAGGAGTGAGAGATGGTGCAGGGAACACAGAGGGTGGATGGAGATACCAGACATGGATGGCGAGAACCATTTTAGGAAGAGTGAGGGTAGTAGCTACCTGGAATGCTTGGACTCCAAGTGGGAGGTATAAAAAGGGAATTTGGGTAATGGCTTGGCAGACTGTCTCCCAAATTGGTATTTTCCCTTGGAGGGGGGGGGAGGAATCTGGGATAAGTGGTGCAGTAGTGTTCTCAGGGAACTCCTAAGGTAATAGTTCTACAACTTGTGAAGCTTCGATGTAGGGATGGGCCTCTGTGAGAGGATTATTGTCTCTGATATTTTTTCCATTAGAAGACACTACACACACTTGTGTTTAAATAGATGGGTTGAGGAGAGGTGGTGTTCCATGATAAGTACCTAACAAGGATGGGTCCTTGAATATTAAAGGACCAATGTCGATGACCGGGAAAGCATCTGATCTAGCATGGACAAGAGGGAGGATGTTATCAATGTTGGTAGAATGATTGGGCTCGCAATGTGTAAGTTGGCCAATGGTGATGATTTTCCCATTATGGTGGAACATCATCGTACAAAACATAGAAGAGGCTACCACCTTCATAGCATATGTGTAGCTACGTCCGAACAAGATATTGTAATCAAGTGGGGCATCGATAAGTTCAATGTTGATGAGGATGGTTTTTCCCCCAAGTTATACTTGGAAATTTTAGAAGAGCCCTTCATGGGATGATCGTCGACCGTCATAACCTCTTAGGGTGATGGCAGAGGGTACTAGTTTAGGTGAGTTNCCATGTGGATGCACCTTCATCGATGATGTACCAATGAACTATGATGTTCTTGATCTTAACTGGTATTTTAAAAGCTACCATAGTAGGGAGGCATGGTTATCCTCTATATAAATCAAAGGTGATGAGTCGAGTATCAGATGGTTCGACTATGAGTGATACAACATGGGTTGAACTTGTGAAACCTCCTTATGAGGAAAGAGAAACCACGTAGGAGAGACCCCAAGGTGGAAAGAAAGGATTTGTGTTGTGATGGACAAGTTTGGAGGACCTCCAACAGAGACATGGCTGCAGAGGATTGTGCTAAGTCGTCGACCAGACTGTAATTATGGGCTTCCCTAGCATGAGGTTTATGTACATTCCCCCATAGAGGTATGGAGAGTATACGAGGAATTGGTTTAGTATCAGGGTGTGAGATCATCAATGGTTGTCATATTTTTGTTTTAGTTATTTCTGAGGTGGTTAGTGTAGATTTAGGAGGCATGTCATATGGATGATTGCATGTTTGAAAAATAATCTCTTCTTCAGTGGTAAGGAGGATATTGAAATCGATTGGATTCCTACGTCGTGTGGGACCCGGGTTTTGATATTGCCCCATTTGTGGGGGAGCATATTTTACCTCTTGTTGGGTGTTCATCACACCTTGGTGTGGAATGGGGTTCTACAAAACAATCAAAGGTGGTGGTTGAAAATAATGTTGTGGGGCCTACTGGGGGGCAGGTGGTGTCAGAGGGTGTTGTGTGTTCATGGATTCTTTCATCTGTTTGTAATCGTCAATCTGGGGGAATTGTTGAGTATAATGTCCATACTCACCATATAGAGAGCAAAGGAAGTTAGTTCTGAGGTTATTGTTCTTCCCTTGTCATGGTTGATTGTTATTATTTCCCTGTTGGGGGTTTTGTTTACCTTGATTCTGGTTGCCCCTAGCAGGACGGTTTTGTTAAGGGTTATTTCCTCCTGGTCCTATGTTGTTATTATCTTGGTTTTTTCCTTTATTTTTGGAATTATTCGGTTGATGAGTTGGATTTTCCATATTCAACTGTTCAAAAGAATGAACCTGTTGAATGGGAGAGGTTTGAACAAAGTTAACACTGACATTTGGTTGTCCTGGTGGAGGAGCAATCAACTGGGAAGGACCAGGAAATGGAAAATACAGATTGTTTTGTGGAGACGATCCATATGGCGTATAGGAAGTTGAAGTACTTCCATCATTCTTATGGTTATATTTGGGGGTTGGGGGTGGACCCGTACTTGATTGAGAGACCGGATGCGTTTGGGGTAATGGTTGCGGTCCCCCCAACGGCTGAGGGGGAACAACAGGATACAACTGTTGGTGACTAGGGGGAGGGAAATAAGATTTCCCTCCATATGGTTGTGGATATGGATTTGCACCATAAGTAGGTGTCAGGTGGCTATAAGGGTTGTGGTGTGTTATGGAACCAATCAACCCATCCACAAAATGGAACATCCCAGGTTTTTCTCGGCCAAATGGTATCGGTCTAGGTGCATCAAGTAATATTGTGTATAAGTAACCTGATTGGGCATATATGAGGTCAAATTGTTGGGCTTTGTTGATGGCTTATTCTTATTATTGAGGAAAAGTGGATGTTACATCCTTTATGATCACAAGGATGAGCGATTTAAGAAACCAATTGAGACGTTTTTCTTTGGTGACTTCTGCTTTACACAAACTACATCATTGATGCCATTCATGGATGTGGTCAGAGATATGGATAGCATTGGTTTGTTTGAACTCGGAGATAATTTCTAAGCCAGTATCACGATGAACTGGTAGTTGGAAAAAGGACAAAAAGTACTTGTCCAATGATTCAAAGGTCAAATGGGACCTTGATTTTTCGTCCACATACCATTTGGATGAGGAACCAATTAGATTTCATTGAAACAACCTTAAATGGATAAAATCATCCATTATGTTGTTTGAAGAGAACCATAAGTGGAAGTTCATAACATGGTTGGTGGGATCTTCCCCTAGTTTTCCTTTGAACTTCAGAATGCCTGAAGGCAATTTGGTAGGAATATTGGGCCAAGTGGCATAATGCAAGATGGATTCATTCATGAGTTTGGTTAAATCAAGAATTTTGAGTGATGCCAAGTATGGAAAAGGGGGATTTGGAGGTGGATTATTTCTAGCCATTGTGTATGTAGGTAATGGGCATGTCCCTTGAGAAGGATTTGGTGGGTTTGTACTTCTCCCTTGAGAAGAAGTTTGACCCCCAACTCCTTGTGAAGAAGAACTAACAGATGGATGACCTTGGGTATTTGACCCAAGAAAAGTGGAACCAAGTAAAGTCTATCTCAAAATAGTAGCACTCACTGGGGTGTGATATGGTTGAGTCGATGAGTTGGTGAGACTAGGGACTCCTCTTAGAATAGGAAGGATATTATGCAAGCGTCTAGAATGACGGGAATTATGTGGTTCCCCTATGGTTTCGACTAGCAAAGTGAATGTGTGCAAATGGTGACAAGAGAGAAATAAATGAACAAGAGATTTTGACCTTCACAAAATAGTATAACTCACAATTGCATGTAATCAAATGAACATCATACATAAATCAAATGTAAATAAACAAGCATGTGGATAGGTGGATTTTTTCCTCATGTGGGAAAAACAAAAACAAATGCTCATTTCCTAAAAGACCTATCATCCTTCCTCTCAATTTAGCATTGGGCCTTCCAATATCACTCAATAGTGGGGTCTGAAGCCATTGGAAGAGGAACTAGTGAAGGTTGAAGTAATTAGTTGTAATGAGGGGTAGAGGGTGCACATCCCAAAAGAGCTAGCGATATTTCCCAATAGCCACACAAAATCTGATCAAGGTGCGATTGCAACCCACAACCACCACCTATGTGGATATCCTATGTTTGGACACCAATTACCTCGGTCAAAGTGAGGAATTTATATTTTTAGACTAAGAAATGGGTCATGGGATGGATTCCCTCACAAGAGTTGGGTGACTCAAGGAGGGATGTGCAAAACAACCGGACCTCGGCCTTCGAACCTTCATGGGTATCTCCCTGCCTTATGGTATAGGAACATTTGAATTGGAGGATTTGAAAAAGATCTCTATTCTCAACTTATATTGTTTCAAAATGTGAGAACTTGATAACTGGGGATTATTTAGATACCTACCCCCGAGATCCTACCTAGACTACAAAAATTCTTTTGGCACCTCCTGTGGAGGAAACTTTAGTGCGTTCTTAAAACAAAATTAGATGTGGTGGGCTGATAGATTGGGGTCATGGATCAACCTAGTTTGAATTAAATTGGTGTGGATAATTTCCAAAGGAGTAGTTGGATCTTTCATAATTCCTTTTGAAGTACTTTTTGGGTACATAAAAAAGAAATCTTACTTTGACCTTCGTTATTCTAATAGAAATTATGTGTGTGATGAGTGGCTTTGTGTGCAAGAAAGTGAAAATTGTGAAAAATATTTTAATAAGTTAAGTGTAATATTGCAGCATGTGGACTTCCTATGGTCCTTACAAATATTCTTACCTAGCTTACTAAGTTTCTTGGGTACAAACTTGTGGAATATTTAAATCCCTAGAGAATTGTGGACATATGGGTTCTTACAAATCCTTTAAACTCCCTAGAATGTTGTTTATACTAAGAAATATTTTGAAACTATCCTAGGATTGTAGACATGTGGGCATGTATGGGCCTGTTACTTGATCTTTTAAACTTTCCTAGAGTGTTGTCTAAACTAAGATATCATTTTGAAACTATCCTAAGATTGTAAACATGTGGGCATGTATGGGCCCTTACAAAGCTTTTAAGATGATTTCCAAAACTAAGAGGTACCCGAAGGGGTTTTTGTCCTCTCCTAATGATTTTTTAAGGGAGATGAAATTTCCTTTCAATAACCTTTTCTAATTCCCGAGATCACACTTGGGTGTGGTGGAAGAGCATACTTGAGGGTCAAAATTTATTTCTAGTCCCAAATTAATTGATTGTGTTTGAAAAAAAAAAAACTTCGACTCAAAATTTTAAATGCCAAATGAGCCATCCATGTGGCAACAAAGCAAAGAGAAGAATAGTAATTATTTTTACCCCTATGTGTTTATGTTAGATAGCCTTCCTTGTGACAAAGGACTCTAAGTGAACTGTGATTTCTTTAAAAAGTGAAGGAAATGAAAATATGAAGGCAAGGGGCCTTCAAACCACTCATAAAAACCATTACAATTTGTAAAAAATGAACTTATGCACGGGCTTAAGTTCTGACAAGCGCGCATAGGGCACACAATGCACGGATTTATGAAGGCTATCATGAACACAATGCACAGAATGTGTGTCTATGTGCCTCAAAATCCGTGCACTTCTTGTCATGCATTGGGAAAGAAATTTCCAAGTGAAATTATCTTGCCCTGGATCTAAATTCTGACTTTGGAAGGTTGGACTAGGCCAGTTTTGATACTTGCATATCCAAACAATTAGAAAGAAGTGGTCTCAATAATTGAATAGGGAGAAATTTGATACCGATCCCCTATATGGTCATCAATTTGTTGTGTTGTTTTTACCACATCGGTGAGCAAAAACACAACACTTACCTTCTTAGTTAAGTCAACTAAACAAGACTGAGGTTTGTGAGTTGATTAGATAACCAAATACACATGAAACAAGGAAATAAAACTAAAATCAAAGAGAAATAAATGTTAGAGAAGCTTGCAAGAACTAGAACCATGAAAATAAAAAAAATGACCATCATATAGCTACCAATGGATCAATATTTTGATAGGATAACAGCGTAGAGAAAGGAAGGGACTTATGAATCCCTCTTCCTCCTTGGGAGGGATATCAAGTTCCCTAATAGAGATCTCTTCTCTTCATGTAATGGAAAGAGACAATGGTGAAGAAATATAATGAAAATCCTCTCAAGAGGTGAGTGGAATGGCCCTTTCTATAGTGCTTGAATGATTCAAATAGAAAAGATGATTCTCTAGGAAGAATTCTTGCAACATAACAATACCTTGAAGTTCTTTATTTTCTAGCAGACCCATGGCACATATTTATAGTGTCCATTCATGGAAAGATACAATTGGTTCATAGTGTGAACAAGGGGCATTTTAGGGCACTTCCTAGCCCTTGACCAACCTCCAATCTAGATTTCACTCAGATCTGAGTGTCAAATCGTGTTGGGGGTCGGACTAGAAGTGGTTGAGAAGCCAACAAGATTCATAAATGTGTCGTTCATGAGAAGTGTGTGGATTTTCTCATAGACAGCCATGCATCTTGTGCATAGTGGGTGATGAGGGTTATGTTATCCTATGCTTTCTGTGCACTGTGCGTGCGCTTCCTTTGGTGAATTTGCGCAATTTAATTTTTGAACCAAGTGGATAGCTTTGTGTCTTTTCAATGGATTTTGGTGTTGTAGGTGGACTAATTGTTGCTGCAATTGATGTCTTTCTCCAACCATTTTGTGCAATGTTGCAGACGATTTTTCAGTGATAACAACCCTGTTATGTGTTATCTGTGAAAAAAGGATGTTGAAACCAATAGTCATGTGTTTCTTTATTGTTCCTATACCTCACAAGTCTAGATGGAGATTGGGTAGGCCCTAGTTTTAAACCAAGTTTGAAAAAAGGATTATGTGGACTCATGCTTCTGACACTTCTATGAGAGATCTCCATTAAAATCCCAACGGGGTTTTCCCATGCTAGTATCCTCGGGTATATGGTTGGACTGAAACACAAGGATATTTGAGGGAAAAGTCCTATCCACAATCAAGATTTATCAACAATATTAATCCATGTTAACGATCTTTAATCCATCAAAGAAAACTAAAAAGGCAAGGAATGTTTTGAGGTCAAGATCAATAAACAACATTTGTGGTGATATTTCCAGGAGGGTATATGTGGCGTTGGTTTTATCCTACACTTGACTGAACAACACTATTATTTAGGAAAAGTGAATATTGGAGATAGAACCAACAATAGTGGTGAACTTAAAGCCTTGATGGCATTTCTTAAACATGTAGAGGAAAAGGGTGTGTGTGTTTTACAGGTATTTTTAGATTCCAACCTTGATATTGGGTCAATGAACAATCAACTGTAGCTATTAAAGGTGGCATTGGAAGCTTTGGTCCAAAGCCTAAAAAACTCCACTTCTACTTTCTTGGAACTGTCCTTTTCTCATATATTTCAAGAGTCAAATTCCTCAGCTGTTGACCTCTCTAAGAGAACTTTCTCCTTGTCTAAGAATAATATTCAATTGGAATAATATGTAAATGGGGAGCTATGCTCTCGACATAATAGTATTCTCTCTGATCTATAGATTTTTTTGGTAGTTCTATATTTGTTGTTTGTGGCTTTTACAAGTTGTGTTGAAATGCTAAATTCCGTGTCCTTAGTTCTATAAGTCTTTAAGACTAGTTTTTGGACTACTACAAAGATTTATTCACAAATAGTTTTTGAGTTGTGCCTAACCATCTAAGGATTGTAACTTATTTTTCTCTAGAAATGAAGATACATTTTTTTCTTGGAAAAAAAAAATACTTCTTTGACTAGCTATTATGACCACAATTATGAAATGTCACAACCACTATGCATCTATTGGCATTGATTTTATTGAAATTTGAGCACTCTATCAAAATATATCTGATCTGTAAACCATAAGGTTGTCACTCAAAAAACCCCAAAACAACTGATTTTAAATCATTGATAACTCTACTTTCTGGGATCCAATTGGGACGATGTTTTTTTTTTAAATCAGGTGTTTTTTCGAGAGGAACTCGTGTATATAGTTATTTTATTCAAATTATGCATCAAAAGTTTTAAAAATTTATCTAAATGCTACCATCCTTTTTTTTGCTTGAAAAATATACAATAAAAAGAAATATGATTTCACTTTATTCCTAAGAAAGAGCTTTGATACCACTTGTAGTGAAACTTGATAGATAGAAGAGAGAATAAACCCTTAAAATTCATAACTATTAGATTCATTTATGTTAATGTTTTGGTAGTTTCAATAGGTATTAACCTCCGAGTGTAACCTTGGTACTTAGAATAGAATATTCCAGAAGTAAGAGAACCATTACAAAGATGTGTGGAAACCCTAGAAGAGAATTTGACCCAAGGAGAATAATAATAAAGAAATAGAAAACCCAAGAAAGAGAATCAGTTTCTTCCAGAAAACGTCAAAGTAAATTATATTTTCCATAAAATCCAGGTCGACCTTGTGGGAGAAGTTCATTGGAAGAATAAGTATAAATAAGGTTACACTTTAGCTCATTTACACACTCACACACTCTCACTCAGCAAAAGGAGGGCGCAAGTTTGACAAGAAGGGACTACAGTTGCAAAAAAAGGAGGCGCAAGTCTGGAGAGGGTGGTGCAACAATTTTCGTGTGTAATCTCAGTCTTTTTGGTATCTCTCTTATGTGATTCTCTTGGTAAAGGTACACTTATATTAATAGAGGTACGCTCTCTTAGTATTATGTTGTTGTTGCAGTAGTGGTGTTTCTGGTTAGGTTTTATTTGTTGGGTCCAGTGTGGACTTGTCGAAATGATTCTATCTAAGAAAAGGTTAGTGTTCTCGGGGGTGGATATGTGAATGCTTACGGTTAGGTGACAATGATGTGAAATTTTCTATGGTTAAACGAGCATACCAAAATTTTAACATGGTATCATAGTTGGTTGTCTTCGTAACAGTCTAACCGTTAGAAGGAAGATCCTCAATTTTCCCCATTTTCAATCTCGTTGAGCACTTACTGAACCCACTATGAATATTTCCTAAGGCTGGTGCATATTTTCCCTAGATCAAATCTACAATCTTCTGAAGTTACAGTGTCACTTTCTTCCTATCATTTTCTTCATGCTAGTTGCAATGCCAGTTGCAGCACCAGTTGCAGTACCACTTACAGTTCCTCTAGTCCAATGAAGTTTTTGATAACTCGTTGAGTAATGTGTTGAAAGGATGTTGAAATTATTATTTCCCTAGATCAGCTCGCTAGCCATTCTTTTGAAAATTAGGACTTCTGGTTTTACAACAGCAAAAAAACCTAACCCAAATTCATTGGGAACTTTCGGTGAATAGTTGGGCCTAATTTTTTGGTTCTCCTAGTGCATCTCCAATGATCTTCAAATTGCAAGTTGGAGCACTTTGAAATTTTTGGGTTCGCCATTATTTTTCATTGTTGTTGGAGGTATGTACTTGTATATGTTTAAATGATATCACTATCTTGAGGGTGTTTGTAGGAGAAGGGATCTGTTTTCCAAGCAACAATAGTATATCTAGAGGTATATCAAATCCAACACATTCATAGGAACAACACACTCCAGGTTTGATTGTTTTGATATGTCTCTAGTTGTTATGGAATTATTGTGATTTTTGAACATCTTAGTTTCTTTTTTATCTATTGAAGTTATGATTATTTTTTGTCAAAGTTAAAGTTATAAGTTGACCTTAGTCAAAGTATTATATAGATTGAGGTTGATATTTTAGATTTTAATTGCATAATATTATCTAACTCATATTTTTGTCAAGAAAGAATATTGTCTTAGTACAGGGGATAGCTTGGAGAGAATACTTGTCATCTTGAGTGAAAGAGACTCGGAGGAAAAGAAACAACACTCATTCTTGAAGATAATACTCCAGGTTCCATGTTTGATTGATTAAAGTGATAAGTTTCCAATTTGCACATATCAAGTTTGATAATTGCTACATTACAATTAAACAATATATTTGTGACAACAATCTTTGAAAGGTTATATTATTGGTCGGTACAATGAATACTTGGTACTATTGATACAAATGCCTATTATACTTGTTTTCAAGATGAAATAACATCTCCTCTAGGAGATACTTCTTGTTTCTCTTCCAAGCAGATCACCTTGGTAATGCTATGATGATTACCATGAAATTGTCTTTTATTTTTGTTAACATAGATATGTTCTTATGAAAATGTTATTATATTAGAAATACTTTCTCTCTTGTTGCTCTTGTCTCGGGCAAGTTACCATGGAGGAATGATCAGTCACAACACTGGAAGAGTGTTGCTCCTATTTATTATTATTACATTTTTATTTTGGCTCTTGTTCCAGGAAGGTCACAAGTTATAGCTCCGAGAAGGAGTTGTTGTGAGTATTGTTCTAGTTATTGTTTTATTATTATTATTATAAGAATATTATTCTTGTGTATTAATTTCCCTTGTTGTTGGTCTTGTTCCAGGATGTCACAGGTGATAACTCTAAGGAGATTTATAATGAAAGTTGTAGGAGGAAACATATTAGATTTTCTCTAGTTGGAGACATGGAGTAGACTATACAGATAAGAAGTTGTATACAGTACTATATACATCCATGTACCGAAGAAAAAGAGGACAAAGTTAAAACCTTATGGAAATAAAGGTACTTTTGTGAGATATAGAGTATCTCATATGGAGATTAATTGTAAGGAGTAGAAGGCTCCAAATATGATCGAATAGATCCCTTTAGTGAAAAGTTAGTAGAGCTAGAAGGGCCTACCGAGAATCATTGTAGTAACCAAGAAGAGACCAGCATGGTCCCATGACACTTTGAAGGATGAAAATATATATGGAATCAATGAGCCATATCATGAGAAGGAACATATGGCTCCATCAGTGGTGAGGCAGGTGGCCACACCAAGTGCTAGCTCAAAAGGAGCTGGAATTCAAAAGAATTCAACCATCATGATCCAGTAGGGACGAGTATCCTCCCCTAGACCATTCATAGGATATTAGACTTCAGAAGAGGTCATCACATACATAGGGAGAATATGGCTCATGAGATTATATAGACTCAGAGGGATTCAAGCTTCATAGGGAGAATGGAGACTTAGAGTGAGCCTGATATTAGAGAGAGTCAATGGATTAGATAGGTTTCCTGCTCAGATTCATATGGAAGAGAGAGAGACATATTCCAGGACTAATAGAAAGGTTCCATGAGTAAGGAGGCTATATAGAAGATTAAAAGGCTTCAAGGAGATATGATACCTCCTGAGAAGATTCCCTTATTTTAGTGACAGAGGAGAAAGCCAATCATAAGGAATGGGATATGGATTTTTCCTTGGTTCCGAGATCAGAAGGAAATTTAGTGGTGACGTCCAAGTTGATGTAAAAGATCAAGGATGTTGCATATAACAATATAGAGATTTACAAATATTTATTTGTGGCCATAATATTCTCCCAACAAGAGGGAGAATATTATGACGAGACACTTGCTCCAGTATCTAGAAGAAGCGTACATAGAGCAACCACATGACACATGAGAAGGAGTCTCATGTCTGTATATTAAATATATATTTGTATGGGGTTAAGAAGGCACCCAAGGTAGGATATGTCAGATATTTATTTTGATGATCTTGATATTGGTTTCCTACATCGATGGTGATGAATCTGAAGAGACAGTGGATGCCACCATGGATAAACAGATGTTTCATTCATTAACGAACACAAGGCCAGATATATGTTTTTCGGTGAACACATTGAGTCAGTATATGGTTTTTCCAAGATGTGTTCACTTTATTGTAGAAAAACATGTGATGAGGTACCTGAAAGGTAAAATTGACTATGGACTCAGATATGTTTCGTATCATGATATAAGCCTACAAGAATATAATGATTCAGATTGGGTCGGTAGTGTTACAAATTGGAAGAGTACATCTTGATGTTGCTTCAGTATTGGGATCAACTATGATATCATGGTTTAATAGGAAGCAGACTAGTGTGTCACTTAGTACGACTGAGGCAGAGTATATAACAACATGTTCAACTAGTAGCGAAGTGGTTTGGCTTTAGAAGCTACTTGCAAGATTATTCGATCTCGAGTTAGAGGCAACTTGTATCTGGTGTGACAACCAGAGTTGTGTGGAGTTGTTGGATAACTTGGTGTTTCATGACAATTCTAATAATATCTAGATCATGTACCATTATATCATAGATATGGTGTAGAAGGGAGCAGTGAAGTTGTTGATTAAGGTTGGTTGTCAATGATGTCAACCCTTAAAGAAAGTCAAGTAGAAATTTCTGGTAGCACAAAGGTTTGGGCAATGGACCCAAGTTTGTTTGATGTAAATATGACTCATTGTTTTCTTTTCATGGTTGATAATAAGTAAAAATGGATGAACTCCAAAGTGGTCCCCTTATGGTGAAATCCCTCACCGAAAGACACTTTGCAGATTGAGTTATCCTAGAAGTATGGTTAGAGAACCCATGCTTAATTGTGGAATAATGAGATGAAGGTCGGTGAATTTGTCGGTGAAACTATCCTATATGGATAGTGCTTGTCATGCCATTTCTGGTTGTATGTGGAACATCACATAACTCCTCACGGTTAGAGATTTATGGCAATATGAAGTTGAAGAACCCTCATGAGTCATATAGAAGCCCCCAAAAGTCAA